>CM060629.1:3632500-3720000 GCA_030578275.1 Meda fulgida
TTGACTATTGATATTTTTCTTATCCAGAATAAAAGTGTGCTCACATCATTGTATGAGTCATATGGCTGATGTAACAGATAATTGAATAGCATCCATCCACAAGTGTGGGCTATGTGTTCTTGCGGAGGTGTTTACCGTGTGTATGTGTGTGTGTGTGTGTGCGCACCCACTGGCTCCAACAGTCTGTAGGCTGTGCAAATGAAAAACAGCGCTGAGAGCCCCTACACTCGCTGCATGCATGCTCTTTTATAGATATGCTTGACATGCTGCTTTGCATTTTGATTTTCGCATCGGCTGTCTGGACGATTAGAACTGTACTTGGCTCGAGATGGTTTTAATTAGAATAAACATACCACATCAAAGACTCGCTCCCCCCTCAACCGTTTCTGCGAAGGACACTTCCAATCTATCTTCTTTATTACACAATACAACACATGCACCAAGAGGTGCGGAATTTCTGAGATATTTCGTGCTGATAGCTGTGCATTATTAAAGACGCGCTCGTCCGCTCTTAGCGTGAGGTGAGCAGAAGCAAACACTCATCAAACGTTAAGATGGTATTTATTTTGGCTGTGGCAGAGGACTATGAAGATTAAGTATCCACGAAGCCGTTGCTCATTAATGTGAGCTCATTCCCAGCAACAAGCCAGGGAGCGAGTGTTCTCGGGAGAAGGCAATATCTGCCTAATGAAACATGAAGTATGAGTAAACTAACTGAAAGTCAATGACATTGTCTTTTTCTGTTCCTCCAGTGTTTGTGTGGTGCAACTGAACATCAATGAAACACGCTTTGATGTGTCCAGAACTATCTCTCTCACAAATCCAATGAGATAGCTGGGGTACATTCAGGAACTTTCCATTTTGTGGAGCATCAAATCCAACGGTAAATCTGTAGTGCTCTCTTCATGATGGATTCTGTTTGTTTGAGTGGTGATTCAGCACCACGGACAGCAGCAGATATTCACATTTGCACATTTAGCAGATGCTTTTATCCAGAGCAACGCACAAATTAAGAAGCACACAACCAATTAATGTTGAATTATGCCTGTTGTCTGTCATTTCTATTACACTAATGATGACAAGTCCATAAATAACTAGACTTTTATTTTTATATTATTATATCTGATGAAAATGTTATGCCTATACAAAACTTGCATCCATTATTCAAGGGGGTTGGTAGGTGTTTTGGTGGATGCTATATAAATCTTCAAGTGATATTCTGGATATACAGTACTGTGCAAAAGTATTAGGCATGCTTAGTATTTTCACCCCAAAGAAATGGTTTTAAGACAGTTATTTATATCTTTATATCTGAAGTGTGTCAGTAGGAAATATCAGTTTACATTTCCAAACATTCCTGTTGCCATTAATTGTAATAATCCAGTGAGATGTTTGTATGCAGGAGTCTGACACCAGCCGGTCTCTGATCTCATCATCATCATCATCATCATCATCATCATCGAGTCTGTGTGTGTTTACATGAAGAAACAGAAAAACTGAGACTAAATCCAGAAGAACTGCGTCTTATGAAGAAACCTTCCTGCCGGTCACCAAATATTGATTCGATTTAGTTAATTGAAGTTAATTGATAAATAAAATCTATTTATGACATTATTTTTTATAGCATCCTCACTTTAAATCATTTTGGCACGAGTGCCTAAAACTCTTCACAGTACTGTAGCTTTGCAGGAAGGTTTCTTCAAGAGTCTTGGAGACGTTGCCGCAGTTCTTTTTGATTTAGTTTGTCTACGTTTTTTCTGTTTCTTCATGTAAACACAGACTCTAATGGTGAGATCAAATCATACCGGCTCATACTGCATACATATCAAATCATACTGTCAAACTCAATAACTGAGTTATTACAATTAATTGCAAAAGGAACGTTTGGAAATGTAAACTGATATTTCCCACTGACACTCTACAGCAAAGATATCAATAACTGGCTGATGGCTGGCTAAATTCTTTGGTGAAAATGCTAAAATGTCTAAGACAGAACTGTAGATAGTTAAGTAATGAAACTCTAGAGGGTGCCGGCTGATGGTCCTTTACATGCAGTCTGCAAGCAATCACATCATTACAGCATGGCACAAGCTCTGCCGATCCTGCAGCCAATGAGATTGAACCACACTATTTAAATGTTGAGCATGCAGTGTTTGCTGTAAACTGATCCTGCAGCAGCTTTCAGAGTTCCTCTGAACCCCTCCACCTCCCCAGCTCCACCTGCCTAGATCTGCTGCAGGATTGATGTATGTCTGTTCATGCAGCAGCAGCATATCTTACATGCTCACAGCAGCGTGTCTGTGTATCTGTTAGCAGAGCTAGTCCGCAAAGCCAAATACATTAACATGCAAATTATGTAGAGAGTTGTCATGATTGTAATATATATATTAGGGATGCACCAATGTAACGGCCAATAATCGGTATTGGCTGAAAGAAACGGTCGGATCAGCCGATGGTCAGGGACGATATAGCACCATTCCCATCCAATAATCACAAGGAGCTTTGTGCTTTGCTACTTTTGATAAGATTCCATATCTATGTTTTCAAATTCTGTCCATTTTATCATGAAATTCAAACAATAAATGTTATGACACTCTTAAATGTGGCGTGACAGATCACTGTAGCCCCAGTCATCTCTTCCACTTTACTACTAGTTATATCACTAAATAATTCAGAATGAACATCAGAAAGTATGTTGAAAGATACAGTACAAATTACCTAAATGTATCATCTCTCATGTAATCACCTAATCAGTGCCTCACCCAAAAATACATCAACAAAATACCTTTAAAAATTGCATATATACATCACTGTGAATCTATGCTAAGTAAGTTTGACCAAACAGGAAATGGCATTGTTAAAACTAGCACTTTCTCTAGCATGGCAGATCAGTTCAGTCATGTCTTTAGCCTGGAGCCGTGAATGATTTCATCTTCATCATGCATTCAGAGCCGGTAGCGAAATCTCTCAGTTGTCTCGTCACAGAACGGATGCTAAGCAACCTCTCTGAAACGGCGCTCTGGAGGTGGCAGAGCCGTCACGGCTCGCATCACAAGCGGCCCATACCGGCCGTGGCGTTTCAATTAGCCACCGCGAGCAGCACAAGAGCAGAGAAGAGATTAGAAACAACTAAATTCAATTACAGCTAAGCCTCCATGGGTAAAGCTTCAAACTTCATCTTGTTAAGATCTAGTTAAGAGCACAGAGGAAAGGCCGCTTACTTACTGCTGGATTCCCACACTCGGATTTCTGCGTCTGTCCTAAAGACATTACACAGAGTCACAGCGCGCAGTTTACTGGGAGATTTGAATAAATAAGCATAGACCAGTACAAACAACATCAAAACAACAAACAAACACATGAGCTCTGTTTGAATCTAGAATATATCTGTATGAATACTAAAAAACATTACAATGACATGAATCAATACATTTAGTGACATTAACTCATGTTCTAGAACACATTTTGATCCACAGCGTTGCACTTATCAAGGATTTAATCAAAGATTTGAACAAAAAAGAGCACATATATACACTATTGGGCCAAAAAAATAAGTGATGTTTGGATTTAAAAAGGCAAATGCTTTAGAGTCCATGATTGGATCATTATTGCAGTGATTATTATGTTTCTAGCATGTTATATTTTTGACAACAGACAACACTCTAATTGATGAAGTTCGTAGCTTTTCTCTTCTTAAACATCCATGTAGGAAGACACATCATGGCCATATTCCAGGATGACAATGTCAAGATTCATCAGACTCAGATTATGAAAGAATGGTTGTGAGGAGCATGAAGACTCATATTCACACATGAATCTGTTCCTCTGAGTCCTGGCTTGAATTCATTGAGAGTCTTTGGGATGTGCTGGAGGAGACTTTACAGAGTGCTGGACTCTTGCATTGACAATACAAGAACTTGACCAAAAACTGATGCTCCTCTTGATGGAAATAACATCACAACATCTATTTCCATCATGAGGTGCATCAGTTTTTGGTCAAGATCTTTGTCTATTTAAATCCAAACTGTAACTTTTTTTTAAGGTTTTTTTTTTGGGGGGGGGGGGGGGGCAGGCAGTGTATGTACTTTGTGTTACTATTATTATTTTTTTACATTTATTTATGCTTGTATGTATGCATGTATTTTCCCCCTGTAAAACAGTATTAGTTCATCATCCAAGACTTCAATACATTTATACTTAAAAATGCAACAATCTTTTAAATTATATTATATTATTTTAATCCAAAGCAATATTGTAATTAAAGATTTGAAAAATCTTTATTAAATTCAATTAAATTAAATGATTTGGTGTTTTATGTAAAATTCTATTTAAGAGATACTGGATTGATTACTCTTTGAAATTAATGTAAATAGCATAGCTGAGATTGTTTGGTCTTGGAAGAATATGATGGTAAGAAATGTGTTTACATTAAAAATAATTTGACCTTAGAAAATCTAAGGGCAGTTTGACACATTGTTGAGATCCTTTCTATAGAGGAAGACAATCATAGATTGTTTTAACCTCATTAACATCAGGGAGAAATCGGGTGAAACCTGCTCAATCCTGTTGGGGAAGACATTTTCATAAACCGAGTAATGGCAAACTGAGTGAGAGGTTTCAGCCCTCAGCCTGTGAATCAGCAGACAGCCGTACGGCCGCCTGCTCTCCAGTGCCCAGGGTTTTTACAGCGTATTAAAATGAACCAGACTCAAAGCGATGATTAGCACTTAGCAGAGCAATCAGAAACTGCCCACACCGCCCACATTTCACCAGGCATCAAATTTATAGCTCACAATACGGAAATCTTGTCGTCAGAATTTATGTTCTCGCCAGTATTACTTTTGCCGCAATCCCAACCAGCCGTGGCTTATTTACCTAAAGAAACGGACGCAGTTTATGGGGGTGCAGACAGAGGTCGGAGAGATATCAATAAAACACAACGACTGATGATACCAGTGCCGGTTCAGCTGGAGCAGATCCAGTTCTCCTGGTCCACTAATGCCCTGGATGGCGACTGGCAAGGGTGGACGGCCCGTCTGCTGTAAATTATCATTGGCAAGGACAGAGACCTTTTTTTTTGGGCCGGGGGGGGGGCTCACTACAGAATGCATATGCAAATCCAGCAGGCGAGTCATAGAATTATTCCAATTCAGTCTCAAAGTCAATTAACTTTGCCAGTCTAATTAACTGTCAAAAACAGCTAAAAGAGTGAACGAGCCATTATGTGTATTGATAACTGCGCTCTGCTCAGCTGGGTCTCTGTTTACAGGTGCACACAGCTTTATCAGGCCTGTCAAAGTTTGTCCGTCTTGGGTTTTAATGTCTGCGGGAATCTTTTGTGCTGACTTTGAAGAAGTGAAAAGTACAACTCGTCTAATTCTTTGGAGAATGTTTAGTCAGATTTCATCTATTAATTTCCATACAAATGTGGATCCAGACCGGCATGGAATCTTTTGATGAATCTTCTGTGAATTCCATTGTACTCATTCAGATTCTGTCAGGCAGCCAACGGGAGATAGTGCTCCTATTAATCGTGTGTTTCCACAATAAAAGATGTACAGTTTTGAGACAATTTTCTGATTTTCTGTATGAATGGCTCCTAAAATCTAATTTGACTTTCACTTGACTGTGTCAGGATAGTCTTATGTAGCAAACGCCACACATGAAACTTTTCATAGACACTTCAAGACACACGTGCCCTAAATGAAGGAATGTTCTTGGTTTTGCACAGGTGTTCCACCCATTCGCATTGCATTGTGTTTTAGGGTTGAAGGAGATGTCTGTAAACTTAAGGCGAGACACGGCAGGCAAAAACATCGTTTTTTTTTTCACTGGTCAATTTTGAGACATTGGGATGTTTGTCTTCAATAACATTTCTTCGTGATGAAAAAAAGTCTGAGATACACATTTAGGTCTTTGTTTTACTACTTTGTCTGTTTGCGTGTGTAGATTTCACATAAATTCAACAAAAGTTGGCGTTGTAAATCTTCCCGCTGCTCCATGATCGCTGCCTGCACCCTGTCAACACACACCGTTAGAATCCAAATATGGTCATTTTCCTTTTTATCAGCAACCAATCGTGAAAGTAAAAGGGGGGATTTAACTCTAAATGTGCAATCTCATTTTACAATATAAATCTTTAGAGCCTGTTATCTCAAAGGGACTTTTCTCTCATACTCTAAGTCCGAAATCTCCTCTTCAGTAGCACAATATACACCAACCTTCCCAGTCTTGTACCTTGTTATATTATGAAGACATTTACAGAGGGATGTGTACATATATCATTCCTAGCCTGATTTATATAACATTGTATTCCAAAAAATCCAATTCTCAGATATCGTTTTTTTAACTATATGCAAATTAGGCTAACACTTTATTATAACTGCACGCTTTTAATCATTAGTTAAGCATTAGTAAACAGTTAATTCATAATTTATAAAGCATTAATAGACATTAATAAGCAGTTTATAAATACAGCTATAAATGCTTTATTCTTGATTTAAAAGCATATCTATAATGTTTAATAACTGTATTTTCATACTTTATTAATCATCAATTTATCATTTCTAAATGAAGTATTGCATTATTTATAAACCAGTTATTTAAGAGTTGTCACTGGTTCATAATATTACTTAGAAAGTGTAAGTAAATGATTAATAAACTATTTAAATGTACATTCATACATCTTATTGTTCAGATATATAGTAATAGTTACTTAGTGTGTTAATAAATGCTTTATTAACATGTATTTATACTGTAATTCAGGGTTAATTCGGGTAGTTATAAAGCATTTAGTAGTGGTCAGTTAACTATGTTTGTGAGCTCATCTAAAGTGAGGACTATTCATGCCTTGTAAAGCATTTACAAAGGAGATTTAAAGGCTGTTAATATTTCTATGTTCTGTATCACTGTGTTGAGTTTGTTTCATTTTTCTGTTTAGAAGATAAAATAGTCTCTATATCTCCTTTGTAAATGCTTTAGAAGGCATGAATAGTCCTCACTTTAGATGAGCTCACACACACAGTTAACTGACCACTACTAAATGCTTGATAACTACCTGAATTTACTGCATGTACTTACACTTTCTAAATGATGCTTATAAATCACGAAAAATGGAAGTTTAGCTGTATAGTTATAGGTGTATTTATAAACTGCTTATTAATGTCTATTAATGCTTTATAAATGATGAATTAACTGTTTACTCATGCTTAACTAATGATTAATAGCGTGCAGTTATTATAAAGTGTTACCCAAATTAGTACATATTTAATTAGATAATGCCTAATTTGCATATTTAAACATTCAATTACAGAAAACTTGTAATACATTTTTTTTCTCATCTTAATCTAGGTAATCAACTGGGAAAGTTTCATGGTGATATCTGCTAGTTAAAAATGTTATCCTGTTCACCTGTAGTGTCTCGCCTTAATGGATAATGTCCTGAAAGAAAGTATTACCTTTTCCCTTTTTATATTTATTTCTTACAATGTATAGGGCTAAGATTAAGCCTCGAAAAGCATCACTATAGCATAACACATTTTATTCAATTCTGAAGGTGTTTGAATGGACTGCATTTTTGTAGTCAGAACCTTTATAGTCAAAAGCCATGAATGCCACTGATGGTAACGCATGATCAAATACATTATCAATAGAAGAAGAGGTCTGCGGATCCGTAGCGGTTCCCCAGGGGGTTTTGCTGTTTATTTGAGGATTTGATGGTATTCCAGCACTGATCTTTGGAGATCTCCTCAGGGACTGACAGCAGAATTTCTTCCCCGTGTAATGTGACCGTCTCTTGAAACCCTCCTGTTGCTCTTTACAGTCTAGTGAGTTTTAACAACTCTTCAAGCTCACTTGATCTGCCATATTGCACTTGAATAGAAATACATTGTGCAGAGCAGGTGACCAAGTCAGGTCAAACCCCACACCAAGATTTATTAACCATTATTATTTATTTTAAGTGATGAACAAGTAGTAAAGCAGACTTCTTTATATACCTCACTGCTCAAACTTTAGGGTCAAGGTTGTTTTGTTTTTTAAATACATTTTTTTCTAAAGAAGGTAATATAGCTAAGTAAAACATGTCCCTGGATCAACATACTTTGTTGATCCTCGAACAACATTCCTGTCTGAAACAAGCGGCAACCTCCCCGTCTCTCTCTTGAAACCAGCACGGAAGTGAATTAAACTGCAGTTCATCGACTGGCCGCTTGAGGCAGGCTGCAAAAGTGAGTCAAATCTGTATCTCCCCCATGTTAAAATGCCCAACTTTACAGCAGAAAAAAAATGTTTATAGCCTGGAGCAAAAAGTGGCTTTGGTCTATACAGCTAATTTTGCCCTAATGGATGTCTGACAATTTCATTGCTTTTCGGAGTTTAGATTTAAAAACGTCTAAAGTTATAGATATAAAGACCACACTCGTTATGCTGATGCTCTCACGGAAGATATGCTTATTTAACTTTTTAGTGTTAAATAAATAATACCGTTAGATGAAATCCTGCAAGTGTCAGTGCTTTTCGTCCATGCAATATATGCACACCCTTGAATGAGCGCGGATTTCTAGTGCATTTACATGAACTTCTGAGGTAATATATTTGGTTTAACCCATTTGAGAAATTGAGAGACGGCCAAAATCAGATTTTAAAATGGACTGAATAAAGCTCTTTACGAACTTTACGTGCGATGCCGCGCTGTATGTAGCTTATGCGCATGAATCACTCGCACTAGCTCAGAGCAATATTGTTAAAGTTGCTGCAGTGCATGATACATTTTTAACTACCAGAATAATAATGGGTCACGATACACAGTCTCACTTTTAGTTAGGTCTTTTAACTATTATAGTATTTCGAAGGAATAGTATTTTCTTCAATCAGCTGTCACTTTAGGCCAGTAGCATATAGCATTAGCACCTCAGCTCCACCCACGTCCCGCCTCTTTGCACATTTCCGGTTATCCGGGAGTGACGCGCTGCCAAGATGGCGACGGTCGGCTCCGCCCACTTTAGGCTTCAAAAGCGGTCTTCAGAAACCTACGGGTGACGTCACGCACACTACGTCCATTCTTTTTTTACAATCTATGGTCTGAAAATGTAGTCCTTCCCTTAAACCAACCCCTTAACTTCTGCTAAAATCAGAAGGAACCGTGAATAACACTGATGTAGAAGCACCTAATCCTGGTTGTAAACCTAAACTTGACATAAACTGTAATGTTGTCCCTCAATTCTGATTGGTTGATTGGAATGTTGTTCCTGAAAAAAACTGTACAAGACTTATTATATAAAACTTATATTAGTGGTGTGCGGTCCATATAAGCTATGAATTCTCTGCATACCCAAGCCATCCGTGGGCTTGCTTATTAACATTAACACTATTAAAACCCCATCAGACTTATCTGCACCAGGTGCATTTTTGACATAAAGCGCACCCAGCATACCCGGTTAAAAAAGTCACCTCTCGCCACTGATATATAGTCACATAAAGATGTGAAATAACGGCTCATTAATGGAGTCAGGAGATCGCAGGTATGAATCTGACAGGGTGTGTTCTGGGAAACGCTGTCGGCTGTTCCACTTTCACACAGGTGGCCTCCTTCCTGAAACCATATATGCTTTCTGTCCAAAATCTTCATCTCAGTGTCCTGAAACGTGCGGTCCTTGTCCTTTAGATGCAGGTGCACTGCTTTGTGTGTCCCGAGGGCTTTGCCCTTCTGTGTGTTGCCATGCGCTCACGGTGGTGGTTTGGTTTACTGGTTATCGTCCTCTTCACACGCTTGCCTGCATGATGTTGTTCGGTTTGCTCTTCAGGTTTATAAGTACTTTAGCCCGTTTGAAGTATATGTTGTGTTAGTTGAAGGTCCTGGATACTTTCTGAAATATTCCAGCCATCTAGGGGATGAGGTTTTTTTTTAGTTGTTGTTGCTAAACTCTAATTGCTAAATTTAGGTTATTTATTGCCATCTGGTTTAATGAAGAACCTTTAAAAACAATGGAAACTTTCCATTCCACAAAAGATATATAAAAGGTATAAAAAGGATAACCTTTTTTTTATAGTTTTATTTAAATAATTTAATCATTCTATTAAATTAGAATATTAAACTGTTCTTCACACTAAGAAAAAATGGTTATTTTAAAGGGATATTTCACGCAAAAATGAAAATGCTGTCATCATTTATACTCACCCTTAAGTTGTTCCAAACCTGCATGAGTTTCTTTCTTCTGCTGAACACAAAAGAAGATATTCTGAAGAATGTTGGTAACCAGAAAGTTGATGGACCCCATTGACTTCCATAATAAGAAAAAAAAATACAATTGAAGTCAATGGGGTCAGTCAACTGTCTGGTTAACAACAGAATGTAGGTATTTTCATTTTTAAGGGAACTATTCCTTTAAGAACTGCTGACTGAAAGGTTTTTTTGAGGAACCCACCATTTTGCAACCTTTTTTTTTGTTACTGAATTCATCAACTTTTTCTCTGTTGAACCATTTGTTGGTTTAGATGAAGATGAAAATGTTTTGTGGTACTGAGTGTTGCATGTTCCCTGTGCTGTGTTTGGACTTTTATGTTACTTCCTGTCCCGAGTGCCATGTTTGTAGTTCTTTGTAGTTTTTTTCTCATTGATTAGTCTTGATTGCTCCCAGGTGTGTCTTGTTAGCTTGTTTTCCTTGTGGGTATATATACACTCACCTAAAGGGTTATTAGGAACACCATACTAATACTGTGTTTGACCCCCTTTCGCCTTCAGAACTGCCTTAATTCTACGTGGCATTGATTCAACAAGGTGCTGAAAGCATTCTTTAGAAATGTTGGCCCATATTGATAGGATGCTTGCAGTTGATGGAGATTTGTGGGATGCACATCCAGGGCACGAAGCTCCCGTTTCACCACATCCCAAAGATGCTCTATTGGGTTGAGATCTGGTGACTGTGGGGCCATTTTAGTACAGTGAACTCATTGTCATGTTCAAGAAATCAATTTGAAATGATTCGAGCTTTGTGACATGGTGCGTTATCCTGCTGGAAGTAGCCATCAGAGGAAGAGGGTACATGGTGGCCATAAAGGGATGGACATGGTCAGAAACAATGCTCAGGTAGGCCGTGGCATTTAAACGATGCCCAATTGGCACTAAGGGGCCTAAAGTGTGCCAAGAAAACATCCCCCACACCATTACACCACCACCAGCAGCCTGCACAGTGGTAACAAGGCATGATGGATCCATGTTCCTGTTTACATCAAATTCTGACTACAATCTGAATGTCTCAACAGAAATCGAGACTCATCAGACCAGGCAACATTTTTCCAGTCTTCAACTGTCCAATTTTGGTGAGCTCTTACAAATTGTAGCCTCTTTTTCCTATTTGTAGTGGAGATGAGTGGTACCCGGTGAGGTCTTCTGCTGTTGTAGCCCATCCACCTCAAGGTTGTGCGTGTTGTGGCTTCACAAATGCTTTGCTGCATACCTCTGTTGTAACGAGTGCTTATTTCAGTCAAAGTTGCTCTTCTATCAGCTTGAATCAGTCGGCCCATTCTCCTCTGACCTCTAGCATCAACAAGGCGTTTTCGCCCACAGGACTGCCGCATACTGGATGTTTTTCCCTTTTCACACCATTCTTTGTTAACCCTAGAAATGGTTGTGCGTGAAAATCCCAGTAACTGAGCAGTGAAATACTCAGACCGGCTCGTCTGGCACCAACAACCATGCCACGCTCAAAATTGCTTAAATCACCTTTCTTTCCCATTCTGACATTCAGTTTGGAGTTCAGGAGATTGTCTTGACCAGGACCACACCCCTAAATGCATTGAAGCAACTGCCATGTGATTGGTTGATTAGATAACTGCATTAATGAGAAATTGAACAGGTGTTCCTAATAATCCTTTAGGTGAGTGTATTTTGGTGAGTTAAAGCAATGTGAAAACAAATGTTGTCATAACTTATTGATCATATAATGTTTTACAGTGTTTTTGTATGATTCTTTATTTTAAGTAAACGTACATCGATCCTGCTCTCCCTAGTTCCCCTTCATCACTATGAAACAAATCCAGCTGGCCAGAATGAGTTTACTAGAGCAGGGGTTTAGTGAACACATTCACTGTTATCATAAATTTCATTTGTCTAAAGAATGGACATAAATCATGACATTTATCACAATTATTTTTTACAAAAATTGTAAAGCTGTCATTGTCATTATACAGGTCCTTCTCAAAAAATTAGCATTTCATTAGCAGTTCATTATTTTCCATAATGTAATGATAAAAATTAAACTTCCATATATTTTAGATTCATTGCACACCAACTGAAATATTTCAGGTCTTTTATTGTTTTAATACTGATGATTTTGGCATACAGCTCATGAAAACCCAAAATTACTATCTCAAAAAATGGAACCGACCAATAAAAGAAGTGTTTTTAATACAAAAAAGGTCAACCTTCAAATAATTGTTCAGTTATGCATTCAATACTTGGTGGGGAATCCTTTTGCAGAAATGACTGCTTCAATGCGGCGTGGCATGGAGGCAATCAGCCTGTGGCACTGCTGAAGTGTTATGGAGGCCCAGGATGCTTCGAGAGCGGCCTTAAGCTCATCCAGAGTTTTGGGTCTTGCGTCTCTCAACTTTCTCTTCACAATATCCCACAGATTCTCTATGGGGTTCAGGTCAGGAGAGTTGGCAGGCCAATTGAGCACAGTAATACCATGGTCAGTAAACCATTTACCAGTGGTTTTGGCACTGTGAGCAGGTGCCAGGTCGTGCTGAAAAATGAAATCGTCATCTCCATAAATCTTTTCAGCAGGTGGAAGCATGAAGTGCTCCAAAATCTCCTGATAGCTAGCTGCATTGACCCTGCCCTTGATAAAACACAGTGGACCAACACCAGCAGCTGACATGGCACCCCAGACCATCACTGACTGTGGGTACTTGACACTGGACTTCAGGCATTTTGGCATTTCCTTCTCCCCAGTCTTCCTCCAGACTCTGGCACCTTGATTTCCGAATGACATGTAAAATTTGCTTTCATCCGAAAAAAGTACTTTGGACCACTGAGCAACAGTCCAGTGCTGCTTCTCTGTAGCCCAGGTCAGGCGCTTCTGCCGCTGTTTCTGGTTCAAAAGTGGCTTGACCTGGGGAATGCGGCACCTGTAGCCCATTTCCTGCACACGCCTGTGCACGGTGGCTCTGGATGTTTCTACTCCAGACTCAGTCCACTGCTTCCGCAGGTCCCCCAAGGTCTGGAATCGGTCCTTCTCCACAATCTTCCTCAGGGTCCGGTCACCTCTTCAGTGCAGCGTTTTTTGCCACACTTTTTCCTTCCCACAGACTTCCCACTGAGGTGCCTTGATACAGCACTCTGGGAACAGCCTATTTGTTCAGAAATTTCTTTCTGTGTCTTACCCTCTTGCTTGAGGGTGTCAATGATGGCCTTCTGGACAGCAGTCAGGTCGGCAGTCTTACCCATGATTGCGGTTTTGAGTAATGAAACAGGCTGGGAGTTTTTAAAAGCCTCAGGAATCTTTTGGAGGTGTTTAGAGTTAGTTAGTTGATTCAGATGATTAGGTTAATAGCTGGTTTAGAGAACCTTTTTCATGATATGCTATTTTTTTGAGATAGTAATTTTGGGTTTTCATGAGCTGTATGCCAAAATCATCAGTATTAAAACAATAAAAGACCTGACATATTTCAGTTGGTGTGCAATGAATCTAAAATATATGAAAGTTTAATTTTTATCATTACATTATGGAAAATAATGAACTTTATCACAATATGCTAATTTTTTTTAGAAGGACCTGTATAAGCTGTCAAGTCAATACAAAGAAAAATATCTGCAGATTTAAAAAGAAAAAGAAAATGTTACAAATATTAAAATCGTGAATATCATTTAATAATTTGCTTTGGCCTCAGTGTAGTGGCAATATATAAAAAAATAAAAATGATAATTTTATTCAATTACTATGATTCATGATTTTCTCACACAGAGTATATACAGTATCGGCCTTTAAAAATGCTGCCATATATTTTAGGTAGGGGTTCCTTATTTTGGGGTCCATGGTTTAAAAATCCCTGAACTAAACAATTCTACTATTACATGGATAACAGAATCTTCAAAGACATTCCCATGGCTTTTAGAGGTCTTACGATACACTGCCGTAAGACCATATTAAAGCATATTATTAGTTTATATTAAAGCCTCTTCCACAGGCATACATCATGTTGACTGTAAATGAATTAAACCGAACTGAGTATTCCCTACCGTAGCATATAGGTAAAAAAAATGAAATGCTGAGAACCCATTTCTCAAGTTCATTCTTCCATCAGAGCGCTAGAGAGTGCATGTAAATGCACATTACAAACCATAATTCTTCATTTCTAAGACATTATCAAGTCACAGAAAAAGCAGCTCTTGCCAGCTCTGAGCAAGCACACGTGCTCATATATTATAAACTGGACACATTGTTCGGCTGGGGATGAGACGTGCCGAGCATCAGGCTGCTGTGATGCCTGACATGTCTCTTCTTTGGGCGTCTTGCTCTTCTGTTGCAGGCGGGTCATAAAGTGCATCTTTTTTTCAGCCATTTGCGCAGCAGTTTTCTGAAGTCATTTAATGTGGTGCGGAGCGGTAGGATGACAGCTGCATGCTGGGAGAGCAGACACAGGGCTTTTCACGCCACCTGGGCAACTGAGCCGTGCAAAGCCTGAATAGAGGAAGTCCAAGGAGAAGTTCAAGCAATCTGCAGTATAGAGGAGTTGCCAAAAACTGTTGACTCTGTTGCATTCGTGCCTGTGTTCAGCGCCTGAGATAAGGCTTTAGAGGGGCGACGGCACGTGATCTCGGCCATGAATGAACGCATTTGCATAATCCGCAGTGAATTACTCTGGATATCATCTTTTAAAAGCAGCATTTTTTAAAATGCATGTTTATATCTGGTAGGGGGAAAAAACACTGCCACGAAGTACAGTTGGTCTTTTCAACAACTGACAACAATATTATTTGGAAAGTTAATCACAGCACACTAATGCATTTACAAATAAGGATTTTGTCTTCTTTGTAATGACATGCTTAAGCTGTATTTGCTGGCGCTCATGGTTATTTATTATGTGTTCTGGTCTGTGTACAGGAACTAAGTTAATCCTTTTAGCAAACCCCATACAAACCAATTTAGACCTGTCAGTCACCGCCGATCAATGTGAATTTGGTATATTCAAAAAATCCAGCGGTGCTATTCTACATAATGACCAAGTGCAAATAGCCTGCCTTGATGTCAGAGGCTATTCACGATAACTCCACCCACCAATGCTTGCTTAAGCCAGACAAAACCAGAGGTGTAAAGAGTAAACCATACTTCAGAGCGGCAAAAAATTACTCCTGAACAAGTTACAAGTCACCAATTCTAATACGACTTCAGTAAAAGTTTTAACATACTGAATGTAGGCTTAAAGATGCTTTAGTCCTCAATACCTAAGAGACATGTGAAAAACAAGAAACAGTTGATCACATATTTATTTTCTAAAATTGAGGTAAAACTGAACACCTCAATATTGCAATAGGCTAAATCAAGGTTGACACAACAGCTCTTTAACTTAAAGTGCTCAAAAAGAGCTTAAAATCCCTGTGTGGTGAAAATCCAGCTTTTAATGGTGTATATGTCTATGTGGTGTTTTTAATATGCTTTAAGACAAAACGTGTAAATTCATAAGTTGACAGCATTGCTGAATATTTTCTCCATAAAACTGCAGTGAACCAAAGACAGTCTCAAAAACACGCTTTGAAATCGCTGGTGTTTCTGACGTCACAAACGACCTTGTAACCAATCAGATCAACGTGTGATCGTCAACCAGAGGATCTCAGAGTGAGTGAGTGAGTGGAGGCGGGGCTCATTTACATATTCATAGAACCCCATATACTAAATGAGGCAAGGGTGTCGAGTTACATTCAAGCTAAAGGCATGACAGTTTTTTTTCAAGGAAAGAAACATTTAAATCAAAGATTATTGATACAATTATTGACTACAGGTGGACTTAAAGTAAACCAATATCCTCTAAAAAGGTCTCTTCAATATAATGCATAAAACATTGTTAAGTAAAATGAAACAGTCAAAGCCTACTGGATGTGATCGTCCTCATCACCGGCTGTAGCCACGTCCTCATCTCATATATGAAACACGTGCGATTCGGCAACTACCTGCTAATGCACTCACATTCACGTAAAGTAGCTTTGTTGACAGGGTGCAGCATCCATTTATGATATTAATAAATATAATCATAAACATTGTTTTAATATGTTTTAAAATGTACTACAAATGTCTGCCACTATTTTTACATAGTATAAATCACTATTTGCTCTTAGAGTAATGTGTATTTAACTATATTTGCACAATAATAATACAGTGTATCCAACTTTTTGATTCAGAAATATTAAATACATTTTTGACTTGATTAAAACCAGTTAATTTAAATGTCTGGATGTTTTAGTGTATTATGAGTGCTGCACAGTGATGCATGCTGCAGATGTTTCACAGCTGTTACTATATGTGTATTTGAACACCGCTGAAATGCTGTATCGACCTATCATAATGCGGGACCGACGCTTTCTGTTTTATATTCAACCCAGGTTGCATTGCAGATATTTTTTGTGAATATTTTTTGCACTTTGCACAGTTGCTTTTAAACTGCTGTTGGACAATCTAATCCAAAATGACAAAGTCACGTTAATTCTCTTTGTGTATATACATAACACTTCATTTGTGTAAAATTGAATACGCACTCTGAATGTATTTTATGTGACACCATGTCAACACCCATGAAGCTCTGGAGTGTGAGCTAACACAAAAATGATTGTTTTCCGGCCAGGATTTTCCATTCTTCAAGCCATAATGGAGGCAGCAGTGGCTAACAACTGGCAAGTTACCGCACGCTCAGTGGGCAGCATAACCGACCCCCAAGAGTTTCGGCGCATCATTGAGGAAATGGACAGGAGACAGGAGAAGCGCTTCCTCATCGACTGTGAAGTGGACAGAATCAATGTCATCTTGGAGCAGGTAAAGTCTGCATCTCCCCCTTTCTGTTTCATGCTCGGTCTGGCTGGTTTGACGTCCCTACCCATAAACCCCTGCTTCCCCAGACTCGTTCATTTGGCTGGAATCTAGTCCCTGATTAATTAATATTCCTGAAGTCCGTTACTCTACCCGTGTCTTTTTCACATGGATGACCTGACAGATCTGTAGACTGAATGGCTAAGCGGATATTTTAGCACAACTCTCCGTTCTCCGATAGATCTGCACGGCTCTTTGATGTGTGTCTGTGAAGGGTAATTAGCCCCTGAATTGGAATGTCCTCGTTAGCGCCAATTTAAATGTATTAGCTCCAGTAGCACAATACCTCATCATTGAATTTTTTTGTTTCGCTTGCTTTTATGAATCTGTTCTGCCACTAAATTTAATCCATAATATATATTTAGCTTTCATTTGCCATGGGCAGCATAATTCAGTTTTCTTTACTCTGGCAAATTGCACAATTTATGTTGTCATTGCTCTATTTTGTTTTTGAAAAAGACCAAAATGGCTACTATAAATCAATAGAGTGCAACAGAAACTACCCACTTTTTCAGCGGCCTGGGTTCTGAAAGTGTTTTCCCCATTCATTTTCTCCATAGGGATTTCTGAGAATCTTTCAATAGAGCTCTAAGCCTCAAACCAGCCGGCTTTGAGATGAATCACAACATTACAACATACACTACCCGTCAAAAAAAAAAAAAAAGAAGAGAGTCTCTGTTTGGATTTAAAAAGGCAAATGCTTTAGAGTCTATGATTGGATCATTATTGCAGTTATTATTATGTTTCTAGCATGTTATATTTTTGACAACAGACAACACTCTAATTGATGAAGATTGTAGCTTTTCTCTTCTTAAACATCCATGTAGGAAGACACATCATGGCCATATTCCAGGGTGACAATGTCAAGATTCATCAGACTCAGATTATGAAAGAATGGTTGTGAGGAGCATGAAGACTCATTTTCACACATGAATCTGTTCCTCTGAGTCCTGGCTTGAATTCATTGAGAGTCTTTGGGATGTGCTGGAGGAGACTTTACAGAGTCCTGGACTCTTGCATTGACAATACAAGAACTTGACCAAAAACTGATGCTCCTCTTGATGGAAATAACATCACAACATCTATTTAGAATTGATCATTAATAATAAGTGTAAAATAGCATCTCTAAGTATAGTGCAAAATGTACTTTTATAAAGTAATAAAATATGTTTCACAGGCATCATTTGTAAAACGTGCATACACACAGATTTGATCTTAGAGTGTGTGTACGCTAAATCCACGCCAGCTTTTATATTTATAGAACGTTGATGTGGAAAGTGATTTGCAGTGTCTGAGCAGACGTACACACTTTCCCTTGTGGCGGAGGGTCGGAGAACCGCAGGAGTTTGGAAATCTAAGCACGTCTTGCCGCTCGTCGTTCTCAAGTAAAGCATTGGATGCTGACTGGAGCTCTTTTATATGTTAATGATATTAATTAGGCGGCGTTTACAAAACAGAGATTTGAAACCATTCAGCTACGCACAATTTCAAGCTCATTTGCAATTTATAGATTTTACATTTGGAAGAGATTTTACATTTTTTTTTGTGCGTATGTTCGTTCTCTGAATCACATGTACGCACATGTGAGAAATGATCAAATGTAGGGCACTTTCTACTCAGCCCCAACATGTTTATATAATTTTGGAGAGTCATAAAGGTAAAGAGATTTGGCTTATTGTCAGCAATTGTGGGGTTTAAGATTGTTGTTTGCATTGTAATAATTACTATTCTGAGTGGTGTTTCTCTCTTAATGATTGTGCTGTTGTTCACTGGGATCACACTGGGCCACATTCATAGAACATGAACAATGCGAATTTATATTTCCTTATGTATATCCTTCGTAAAAACATTCTTACATATATTTTGATGTCGACTTGAATGAGACAATTCATATAATTATAGATATATATCTATCCCACTGTCCCACTGTGGCATCAACAGAAAGAATACCGTTTCTCTAGCCTAGAAATCTAGACGCACCCTCGCGGCAGCAAATATCATTTTGCAGCCAGTGTCGTCTAGCAACTCTCCGTTGGCCAATCACATCGTGTATAGAGTCGGTGTGCAGGCTTTACATAATAACGGCAGAGTTGCGACGGTTCCGCGTGAATTCCCTGCTACTTAAAAACAAAGATGCTGCTTAGAGTTAAGCTCTTCTTTGAGAAAAGAAGAAAGAACGGCTCTGAAGTCTGTCGCTCTGACTACGTCACCTTCTTCGTTGCTCTGGATGGTTGTAGCGCTATCCTATTGCGTGCAGAGGGAATTTGAAAGACAACCGTTTATCCCGCCCCTCGGATTGAGCCCTGCCAATGGTGGGTTTCCAGACCCAACATCTTGATGTGGGTCTGGCTTGTCAGGCTACCGTTTCTCTGCTCATGGTCGCTAATTTTTCCATTGAGAAAATGATTGGAATCCTATTGTTGCGTTCTGTTGCCAACAAGTCAAATCAGCCGGGTTTCCTCGTCAAAAACCTAATAGGATATTTTCAGTTGCTTTTGTATTATTGCAGAAAGATGCAATCTACAGCAACACACAACAAATATCTCAGACTGTATGATGGCATGTCCAAATTTTGCAACTTTCAAGTGATTCATTAATGTTTTGTACGCATGTATTAATTATATTTCAAATGCATTTTGTGTTATTGACCAAAATATTGCTGTAGATAGCTGAGTTTGCTTGTTTGATTTACCTTGTCTTTGCCTCCATATGTACCCCTCCTAAATATTGCAGCTGATTTTAGGGTGAAAAGGTGTAGGCAGGAGAGGAATTAGGGAAATTACAGTGGGAATCTCGTGTTATTGCCCCCTGGGGCGCACATGTTTTTAATCCCTTTTCCGACCTCAGCATGTATTGGCTAAACTGGATCTAATTGAACTAATCTCCCCGGCCCTGCTGATACTGATAGCCGAGATAAGTTTCTGGACTGAGGTTCTTCAGAGACCAGCAGCGAGAGCTGATCCCAGACATGAGAACCGCGCTATAGACTTCTGCTCGCTGTAATCCATCTGAATTTTGTGATCTTGAGCGGTTCGGCACAGACTGGGAATTAGAGCCGACCTCCAGAGGGTTTCAACAGCTGAGTTAAGCTTCGCGAAGAGCAATGGTGACAGCTTTTACTGCCCTGCTATACTGAGAATGTCAACCCATCGCAATAATTTATAAGCGGTGCCCTTGCAGTGGGAGCACGGAGGGGTTGTGCCTTTTCAAGAGGAAAACTAGCTTGTGATCTGGGGTTTACACTCAGGATGTGTCATTTTACCACGTGAGAGCGTGACGGCCTGTCATGAGGCAGTGCTACATCTCATGTGTCAATCTACTGTGTGTGTGTGAATATGGTAAATAGTGTTAGAAAGAGCCAATATCTGCTTTGGAAAGGATTTGATGCAATTCCCAGGAGGATTTGTGTCTCTCTGTTATGAATGCATATGAATGCACACATTCTTTGATGAGTCTCAGAGGGTCTTTGGTGGAGCATTGGCTCTACCAGGGCTTTCTGTGCTGACGTTTGCGTAAAGTCATCAATCTGTCCATCTTAATCTGGGGGTTATGGTGAGATGAATAAATTACATCTGGGACTAACTGTACGATGCAATATGCAGCACTTACCAGAGAGCCAGGATGTGAAGGGAGCGTGGGAGGAAAAATATTAAAATGCATTGAGAGCCAATGCTTCACTGAAGCCTTGCTAGATCTGCCACCATGGAGCATAAAGAATAGGTCTCTTCTCAGGATGGAGTTGCACCTTTGAATGCATTCAGTCCTTGAATTTTGTGGCGATATGCCTGGCTAAAATTATTTTTACAGTAGGCCAAGCAGGAAATAAGTTTACAAATATTTTTAAAAATCCTTCAAGTAAATCTGAAATTGTAAACCAATAGTTATAAGTATATAATGTGTTTGATATAATACAAATATATTTATCAAAGAAAATAGAATAGATAATTGAGGACAAAGTTGTTAAAAAATATTTCAAAAATAATCTCAATATGTACTCCCTGTGCAATATTAGTTGGCAAGGTTGTTGGTTGATTTTGTAATGGTCACAAAAGAAAAGCGAACACTTATGTTAATCGATTAAGAGGGAATGTGTCAGAGTTGAGGTGTGGGCCTTTATTAAAAAAAAAAGAGAAAAGAAAACACCCTGTAGGGGAAAACAGACCAGCATGGCAGGTCAGGACAAAACAGGAGAACACCATTTACAGGGCAACAATTGACAACAAACAGGACAGAGAACACAGGGAGATTAAGGGGCTGTTTACATGACACCGTTTTCAAGCTAGAACATACAACTTTTTATGTGTTTTGGACGTTCGTTTACACGACAACGCCGTTTTGGGTGCCTGAAAACGCAAACTTTTGAAAGCGGGTTTTTAAAGTGCAAGTTTTGGAAAATGGGGATCGTTTTGACAATGGTGTCGTCTGTCCGCGGGAAACTCACAGGAAAAACGTCTCAGTTTTAATCGTATCCTGTCGTGTAAACGTACCCTTAGTCTGTCACGTATTCCTAATGTAATCACAACTCTCCTCATTTTCAGTTTGCTTTATAGTGAATATCCTATAATAATTTAATCAATCTATAAAACTAATTTTGAATGAAAAGCTTTATCTGGTAGATAAACAAACCGGCCTAACCCAGAATACAACCCAACTACTTTAAATTAATAAATTCTGGTAGTATAACTCAGTATAACTCTTGTTTTACAAAGAAATGTTTCAGGGTTTAATGTTGAATTGAAGGTCAGTGTATAAAAGGCTAATAACAGACTTAAAGGGATAGTTCGTCCAAAAATGAGAATGTCCTCATTATTCTCTTGCCCTCGTGTCATGACAGAAGTCGTTTTTGAGTAAACTACCCCATTAGACTCGCAACAGAAGCAGGCTGAAAAAGTAAGACTAAAAAATAAAACAAAGCTTGAGTCATCTGAGGTAAATCCTAAAGACCGAGGCCTTAAAATCTCTTAAAAGCTCACAGGCTCTGGAGAGCGTTTAACGTGTCACTTTAACAATCTAATGGGATTAGGGGGTTAGAGTTGTACTGCAGGAGGCAAACAGAGTGAGACGGAAAGAAACAGGATTCAGGAACAGGCAATAGTCAAACACAGTAAAGAGGGTAATCCAAAATCTTAATTAAAATACACTAACAGTAATCCACACACTCTTTGTGTTTCTACGTTCGATAGTCAAATGTGCTTAAATTGCAGCTGCTGAATTAAGAATCAGCCATGTTTTTTATTCAGGCTTCAACCATAGGGATCCCAATCTGAATATGGAAGGAAACAAATATAACATAGAACAACATATACATTGGATTTAGACAACATTGAAACAAAGACAGCTGTGCATAATAGACATGAAGAGAGGAATGACTCTGTGGTGCCTCCGCAGGTGCAGCAAAAGTAAAGAAAAAAACAATCTAGGGAGAGCATACGACCTCTTTTTCCCGGACATGTCCTCTTTTTGAGCGTCCGGACGGGATTTCTAGATCAACCAAAATGTCCTGGATTTGGCTCTTGTTTTCTACAGTCGCCATTTTCACAATGCTTTAGGTCCCGCCTTCTCGCACGCCACCATTGGGCGGCCGATCATGTACGTAACGCAAACATTGGTCGAACTGCACCTCAGTCATTAGTCATTGCCCCCAGCACAAGAGAGAGACAGAGCAGCGCTTGCTTTTCAACACTGGCACTTGGCTCCTGAACAGCGTAAAAAAAAAAAAAGCCCAAATGTAAATTGTCAGATGATTTACAGAGAAAATGCCCGTGTTTTCGTTTCGGTCGGGATCTGTGTAAAGCAGAATGCATGACCTGCAAAGCTGACACGTACAGTACATGTCAGTGTAATAAAGGTGCTCTATAGCGACCTAGAAGCCCACATAAGGAATGTACAAGAGAACATTAGGAGGATTTAAATTAATTTTTACTGAAATAGTGTAGTAATTTTATTTCAACCTATGGCCATGAAAAGAAACAGTGTCATGTATAAGGTGTTAAAAGCTAAACTAATATATTTTATATATATATTATTTTCTATTGTCGCGGGCCAAACGGTAAATGGAAAGGATGTATTACTTTATGTATTAAAGTACAATAACATAGTTGCAAGGTTGTGAATGCATTTGTCAAGTATGTTTTGATGCATTCACCCCCCGTCCTCTTTTCTGAAGACTAAAATATGGTCACCCTAATCAGTAATGCTTTTAGATGGAAAGCAAGCGAGACTTTCCTGCCAAGAAAATAACTAATCTCATATAAGAAATAATCTCATGTGTTTTCACAGAAGTTTCAGAAGAAAGCTCAACAAGGCCTCAAACTGTGCTCTAATTCACAAAGATATCAAAGTCTGCAATCACAAGTCAGTGATTTTTATATGAGCTCACACAATTTCTCGTCATATACTTCCAAGATATTTTTAGATGTATTTACACAGACTGTTTGATGCAGCTCAGAGATGCCATGAATGCATTTACACTGCAGCTACAATTCTATAAATAATGTTATGAGATTAATGTATTAAATATAAAAAATATTGAATATATAAATATGAAATGATGGGGAAAATATGAAATTATACTTCAAATGTGAAACTTAATGAATCAATGACTGACTCATTAAGACAGTAATTCAACAGATTCAATCAAAATGGTTAATTCATTTAGGAATGAAGCAAGTGGCTGTCTTTGTGAACGGATCATTGAATCATTGACTCACCCAATTCATTCAAAAACACTGAATCATTCAGGAACAAATCATCACTGTGTTGATCAGAGATGAAACTGTTCTTCTATGTGGAACTAATTTCGTCGGCAGAATAGAGCAAAACAATATTGTGTCTTAAAATGTGCGTCACTTAATAAAAGAAGGACAATCTTAAAAGGAGGACAAACTAGCATCAGACTTAAGGCTGTGCCATTGGGCGGACATGGTACTCCAAAACCATAATGTCAGGTGTTAGGAAGATTGGTTGTCTCCCTCAGTTGCACGGTTTGAACATTAAGGTCCTTATCATACAACCAGAGCAATGAAGTGCCAGGCATGACTCAAGTGTGTTTTGCTAGCTTCAGCCCGACGCAGTTTTCATTTTCACGTCCTGCTGTTTAAATAGCACATGCATTTGCGCCCATCTGTTCGCCCATGTGTTGGTCTGAAAACGAGGTGTGTTCAGGCGCATTGTTGGAGCGTTGCTATTTTGAGGAACTGAAATAGACTGCGCCATTGACCAACTGAAACCTGGTCTAAAGTCAATGGTGCAGTATTTTTTTTTTTGTTATTTAAAGAGCGCATTAGTAATATGAGCCTATAGGTGGGTGAACAACACGCATACACTCTGCTTATTACACACACACTCTGCTTATTACACACACACGGACGCACAGCAGCACACAAACATGGCAAATTATTAAAAACAAATGGATTACAATGTAAAAGAGTAATATTGTGTACATAAAGATATGGTGGAATCCAGCTTGTCTCGTAGATGGTCCGCTTTAACCTCGCGCACGATCAGATCTGTTTCATCTCTGGAGACACGTTCAGTTTTCTGCGTGCAAATTCCTTAAATAGTGAATCCGCCATGGCGCGAGCGCAACTGGCTTTTAAAGGGAATGGGAGATGAGACTCTGAGTGATTTAATTCATTAATTCCTTACATTTATATAGCGCTTCTCTCGGCACTCAAAGCGCTTTACATACGCCGTGCACGCCGTCCATTTTTCCCGTCGTTACTAAAATGGATTCGGACACGCCCTAAGTGGAGCTGCGCCCTTTAGATCATGCACTTAGATCGTTAAAATAGGGCCCTGGGGGTTTTAAGAGTGACCCGTTTAACAGGTGCCATGGAAAATCAAACTCTCTTTACTTAAGTCAGTATTAGTCCCCTGTAGTCAATAATTTTGATGTTTAAAACTCATATTTAAACACAAATTTAAGTGTTTTTTTTATATATATATCGCTCTCTACAACGTTGGATACATAATGGTAATTAATATGATTAGCCTTTTGCTTGACTATGTTATCAAACAGCTAATAATGTGTTGCTAATGTTTCACAAACCATGTTTTAGGCAGCTGCCTTCCAAAAATGAACTCAGAACATCAGTGGAGAAAGACATATGGTTCATCATAACATCAGATATACTGTACATCATTTACATAATTCACCCACTATTTTGCTAAATGTACTTGATTTTTCCTATCAACAGAAAAATATATCAGGATAACCTGGCTTCTCTCGAGACACCCCTGCTAGTGTGCTGTTAATGATATGCTGAAGCCCGCCAGGACGTTGATCTGATTGGTTACAAGGTAGTTTGTGACGTCAGAAACACCAGCGATTTCAAACCGTGTTTTTGAGACTGTGAACGTAACATAAGCCGGTACATAAGAAAAAGTGGGGGGTGAAATGATCACAGAGCCAGAGAGCAGGATTGATTTTATAGCTCAGGATCTCTCTCTACAACCTTTAACAGGAAAACATTGATACTGAATTCAGCTTTTTCAAAGCAAATGTCTTAGATGAAAAGCCAGGTTGCTGTTGAAAAGTGTCGGTCCACTTGATCCTTTGAAAATGCGTGTTCTTCTTATTACATTTCCTCAGTTTGTTTAAACAATCAATAATTATTACCTCTGAGGGCTTTCCACTGAGAAGCTATGGATGTTAATAACCCTAGAGTTTTCTCCCTCCTAGAATAACCCTTCTTTACTCCCATCAAATACTTCAGGTCATCATCATCTGACTTTCTTATATGAAACCTGATTTTTTTTTTCTGCAGAGCTTTGTTCGGCAAAACATTGTCTGTCCGTCCATCCATCCATCCATCCATCCATCCATCCATCCATCCATCCATCCATCCATCCAGTTCTTGAAGAGTGACTATGTAACACTTGAGTGATAAATAATGCATTTTATGACAATGTTTACAGTCCTGTTTTACAGACAATTTCTCACATCTCAGACGTTAATCTTGTGATTAGTAAATAATTGGTAATTCTTTATAATTTGTCATAGTTATTAGTTCTTAATGAGGCTAATCTCATTCAGTAATTATTGATTACCTAATAAGGAACTATCTCGGTCGTAAATGTGATTTTACCTACAGATCTGTTTAGGTAACCTTGTTTCCATATTAGCTAATAGCAGTAGCTGAAGTGTTCATTTAGAACTACTCACATGTCCTACATTAATTCCTGCATATAGTTACCTATTAATTATGGACCATTATTCTAAAGTGTTACAGTTCTGGATGGTGTTACACTTACATGCACATAAGAATATGCTTTGCATTGTATCAGCCTGACGCAACAATAGTAATTTGAGTGGAAACCAATATTATAAAGTTATAAAGAACGATACTTGGATTCAGATCGGTTAGTGTATTTGGTTTGTCTTTTGGAAAAGAGCCAGACCTGCTCAGCTCACAGAGGTTTAAATTCCAAGCAGTCAAGAGGACAGGAGAGGTACAGATGCTCCTGCCAGTTAATTAGGATGTATCCCCTCGGGATCACTCCGGCTTCTGGCCTGCCCACATAAAAGCTAGCCTGAGGGAGGAAAAATGAGTGTTTGAGAGAGCTTTTGGAACGCGTTTGGGGCCATTTGTCCTCCCCCAGTCTCAACCCTCAATGAGTTTTGAAGAACGCTTATTGATGGGTCATGCCATGAGGTAAGTGTTGGTGGAGGAATTGATGATGCTGCAGCTTTTTTGTTACCCAAGCTGCACCCATGCTGTGGGTAAGATTAGACAAGACTCGCATTTATACCCGCTTCCTACTGTTCATCATTTGTTTTAGTTACAGTGCTTATGAACACTGCATTGAATAACCTCATTATTATTATTTTTTCTTCTCCATGACGTTCTGTAGTTAATTTTACAAACTGCATAACATACAAACTGCTTTCAGTCTTTGTTTTTCAGCCTTAGCTGAGTCATTTATACTTATATATTTATACTAATACCAAGATACCAAATAGCATCTGGTTTAAGGCATGCTTGTTTTGGGTGGTAAATAATGGTGTGAATACCAGTAACTTGACGAGTGCAAACATTAGTGAATCACCTTGCATGAATCATTAAAATTCTCTCCTCCCATAAATTTGAAAGCAAAACTCCTAAAAATGCATATGCAATAACATCAGCTGCAAAAATAACCCCGTCCACACGTTCAGCGCTAATTTTACTCTGCATGTCTTCAGTAAATCCTGACAGTAGTTTTTAAATGCCAAAAAGAGGGTTTGTGCTGGCCCATATCTGGCCTTTAGTCAAAAGAGCAAACTCAAACTTATTTGACGTGAACATGGAGTTTTTAAATCCATTTTTAAGGCACGGAAAGAAAGAAAGAAAGAAAGAAAGAAAGAAAGAAAGAAAGAAAGAAAGAAAGAAAGAAAGAAAGAAAGAAAGAAAGAAAGAAAGAAAGAAAGAAAGAAAGAAAGAAAGAAGGTTTCTAACCAACACTGATGATGTCATTCCAATATTTGTATACAAGATTGCAGTTGGTCTTCTTTTTAAACTGATTTACATATCGAGTTATCGTGAATGCTTTTTTTCTTTCTTACATACTGTATATTTAGCCATTCATTTGGCATATTTTGCATATTAATATCATATTTCTTTCTCTCCATTTCTCCATCTATTGCTCTATTTTTTTTTAAATTATTTTACCTAAAATTTTCACACTGCTCATTTGCAAGCGCTAATATTTCCTCTAGGAAATGCAAATCCATTTTTTTTTTCTCATTCATTTTTGTTTTCTTCCATGGTACTATCCAATATCATTTTCTTCATCAACCCCCAAGAAATGAAACCCTAAGCGCTCACTGCAGGGAACAGCAATTATATAATCCCTGCTATGCCGTTTAACATCATTTTCCTAAAACAGTCAAACTGTTTATGGCGCATGAGTTCTAAACCCAGCTCTGCGTGTTTCAGCTAAAGGTCACGCCTGAGCTGTAATGACCCAGCAGTCTGAAGTCTGCTTTTATTGAACCTCTGGACTGAATGCTTTGCGATTGCTTTCATTTCTGCCCATGCACTGGGCTCTCTCTCTCTCTCTCTGTCAGACCCGTGTGAGTAATAGGTTCTGCCTGTGGGCGAGCGCTGGGTCACTCCGGTCTGTCTTTGCCCATCACGGCGGGAGGGTGAAAACTTCCCTCAAGGACACCAAACCTGTTTCTGGCTGGCCAAGACAAAGGTGGCAGTGCTAGAGGTGGGATCGATGTGTCAGCCAGGGGAGGAATATTACACAAAGTGAGCGAGGAATCTTTGGGTATTTACTTCACATTAACTGTAATCCGGCCCCATAATGCCTCTCAGAAATCAGCCCACCTTCAGCCGTCTATGTTACACGCTGGGATTTCAGTAATCTGCTACTGTGAAATACTATAGTTGTTGAATGTTATCATTTAAAGTGCTCACAGTATTATGCTGATTTACAGTTCATCATTTTATTTTTATGAACATTATTTTTTCTCATTCTGCACATTGCTCCAGCAGCTCTTTTCATTCTCTGCCTGAAACATATGATGTACTTTATACTATATACTATATACCATACTACAGTGCAGCTGATGGCGCTTTCAAGTGACACTCGATACGCCAGGAGCGTAATGAGGCGCTGAGCGTCTATTTCACACGGAAGGGCTCTGCGTTGTTTACCGGTTGCCGAGACTTGAAGCATGTTCAACTATGGGTAAAACACAACGTTCCTCACTGTCACTTTTCACCCAGCCGTCCAATCACAGTGGAGGAGGGGCGGGACAAATAGCACATCGACCAACCGCCACAATCTGCTTGTACAACATCATCAGATGACAGCAACAAGCATAATAACGGAACAAAATAATTTAAAACAAGAGCCAGAGCAAATACTTTACATTGTATCAACATTTTTATATAGAAACAATACAGAGACAAACTGTGAAATGAAACGCTAGTAACACTTCCGCGGATATTCTGTATCATAGCAAGCAAAGCGTCTCAACTGAAAAAACACTGCGCTGCCAAAGAGCTCTCCAGCGCTCACAGCTCAGCGTTTTCAGCAGAGCGCCTAGTGTTTTCAGCTGGCTAAGAATGCTTTGGTGGACACAAAACACATAGAAAAGTGCATAAGTGTGTAAATTCGAACACAGCTAGAGTGCATCAGAAATTGCATACTTCCCTACTATATTGTAGGTGAAAAAAGTATGTCCAAATTCTATGTACTATGAGTAGAGTAGACAATAAGTCCCACGATGACCTACTACTTCCGGTCTGTGCATTCGATTTACTTTCCCATCAGGCCACGGGAGAGGATTTATGAATGGTAGTGAAGTGACGCAACTGACGCTGGTAGATCACATGATAATGACAACATGGTGAATGTAGTACGTCCGGATTCATACTACAAACACTCATGATGTGTAGAACATACTTTTTTAGCAATCGCAAAGTAAGTTCCTACTCAAGATAGTATGCGATTTTGGACGCTGCCCATCTTTTCGAAACTCCCACTCTGATTGGCCAGCTGGCCAAGTCAATGTTGGCCACGAATAGTCAACCACTTAAAGCGTGTGTTGAAGATGTAATGCCCTTACCATAACCTGAGGCTTCATGAGCAGCTGTACACAGTATGATATCTTTGCCAAAAACTATGCTGTCACTATTGAAAGTCCGAACAAATTTTTGTCCTTGCAGTGGAAAAAATATACCGTCTCTTCAACATAGCAAAATCACTTAAAGGTGGAGTAAGTGATATTTCAAAAACGCTGTTGAACATTTGATATTTGAAATCAACCCTAACAAACACCCTCTCTTCATTGCTCCATCTCCAAAACTCGCCAATCCTAACCGTCCTGCTCCGAGTCGGTCTCGAACCCCGATCCCCCTAAACAATTCTCTAGCAGTCGTCAGCGCGACTCTCACTAGCTGGCCTCCGTTAGCGCACAATCCAAGAGTGGATGTCTGTTTATCATAGCAGAACTAACTTCCAAACAGCGTTTTTCAAACATCGTGTACCCCACCTTTAACCAACTGTTCTATGAGGCCGGGTCAAAGCAGCAAGTAGATGGGCATTATGCAAATGTGTAAGATGTTGATGTAGCAAAGTCACGGAACTAATGTCAAGACTACAAACAAGCTGTTTCAGGCAGTTGTTTTCTGTTGAAGAGATTCCCTCGCTTTGGCGTGAAATTTGTGACTTTGCAGATCACAAACTATTATATTACACACTAAAGGAAAGGTAAAATAAAGGAACATCCCTGTTAAAGGAATATCCCTGGTTATTTGAAGTGAAAGGACTGGTTCAGTCCACATGTAAACTCTGTGATGTGCTCTGTTAGCTGTAGTGCTCTGCATCAGGTCTTGGCCTGGACTCTGTGAGTGGATTCGTGTCATTAGGCTCTGGCTGTTTCCCCATCAAGGTTGTAGAGTCGTCCTGCTGGCTCGCTGGCGGTGAAGTTCATGGAGATCTCTGTTCTTCTGCCAGCTCTCGCTCAGGTGTGAGGAGCCCGTGGCTGTTTTTGTTTGTGGGACAGGACTGATGACCTCACTTGCTCCAGAAACCTTCAGTGGAGCCAAGAGTCAAGGGCATTACGGCAAAAGCATCATTATATCACAGTCTTTGAGGTTTTTAGGAATGGTTGAAGGTTCACACAACAATGAGAATTCTGTCATTATCAACACACAATTATGTTGTTCCAAATCCATGGGAGGGTTTATCTAATGCAGAACACAAACAGACACATATACTGTTTATACTGTAGAATATCCACTATAGAAAGCATTTAGGACCGTGAGTATGACTGTATTCCCTGTAACCTGAAGCCATGTAAGAGCATTGTGTTGGATTAAAACTTGAACATGAGTCATGCTGGGTTTGACAGTAGTCAAATGGCATTGGTTCTCATTTGTGACCAATCAAAATGCACACAGGTTTGACCCTGTTTATACCTGTACTGAGATGCATTTTGGTCGATCGGATCACAAGTGGACGACACTAAATACAGGAGTAAACGGGGTCTAAAACGTTTTGAGCGTCTCCAGTTTCCACGACTTCCAGAGGTGGTTGAAAACTCATTCGACCAGATTGCTTTTGTAGTGTAAACGCTCGTGTGAATGTGTTCGAACAGACAAAGAAGACCGTCTGCCCTCCGTCTACTGATCTAATGTGTGAACATTATGAGAAGAGCTCTAGCCAGACAGGATTTCAACTTTATCGACTAGAGACCCAAGTTTAGTTTGAAGATGAGAAACGTAACACAATGTTCTCTCACCTTTCCTGATTTTTAACACACACTCACAGCATTCGGCTGGTCTCACGGCAGTCAGAGCCGAAATAAAAGTTGCTTCTCTCCGTGTGTATTCCCATCATTTCTGGGCGCGTTCATATGTAAATTGCGTCAGATGATTTCGTCCATTAGATTGTAAGTTCTGAAAAAACACATACATATACCCGCCAATAGACCCTCCCCTCGAGGAAATCAGGACAGAAGTGGATGAAAGTGGACAAAAGAGATGGATTAAGTGAATGGGAATGTGTCTCCCTCGTCTACTTGTGATCCGATCGACCAAAGCGCATCCTAATAGCAGGTGGCAGCAGGGCCTTTGAGAACTAGAATATTTTTGAACAACTGAAATTTTGTTCTGTTTTGCAAAAAAAAAAAAAATGCATGAGTCATGGAAACAACTTGTATGGTTCTTTTCATTCTTTTTTGGGCTTGACAGCGCCTAGTCACTGTCTACTGGTGTTCTGCACAACATCTCATTTCAGAAGACATGAGAGTTAATAAATGGTGACAGGAGTATATTTTTGGCTGAACAAGTGATTCTGTCTAGAATAGTGTTATTGCTCACTTGTTCTCTGCTCTTTCCATGCACTTTCCTTCATGATCTTCTGCTCAGGAACTCAGATATTATTTCCATTTCATAGCATGATCTGAATTTGCAGTGTTGCTGCTGTCAGAATTGACCAGTGTACGCAGGCAGGCATACTTCTCTTGTGCTACAGTGTCCACGCATGGGAAAAGGGTGATAATCTTTTCAATTTGCATTAATTCAATTGAATTTTCTCAAAAACGTCATTTAAAAACTGCCACGTTTTCTATCGAGCTGCTGTGAGTGAGTGGAGGCGGGGACTAATTTGCATATTCATGATGCAAATGAAGCAAGGGTGTGGAGTTACTGTACATTCAAGCTATTTTAAGGCATTACGAAATTATTTTAACTGGAATTTTTTATTTTTTTTTAAATATGTCATTTTGATAATCAAAGATGACTTTTAAGAGATCAGCGGGACTTCAAGGGCAGAACACAAAAAAGAAGCAGCATGTTAGCTTGATCAAATATATTTTTTTTAGAAATAGGATTTTCTTCGAAACAATTTTCACTCAGAAATTGCTACTAAATTTCGCAAATAATTACAAAGAAATGGCAAGTGACACATTGAACTGAACATAAAATTGTGAAGTAGAAAGACTGAAATGCGTACGACAATAATCTTTGTTTCATTTACAACTTCAAAAAAAATCTGTCTTTGCAGTGTGTGTGATCTTGCCTTATTTCAAAATGAATCACGAGGACTCCTCACTCAGCATCATAAATGAGAAAATGATGTCCCTGAAGTGAACACTGTTCGCACGCTTCACTGAAGGCCACTACGAACAGAGGTCTGAAGTGAAGGTTGCAGGGCCAGACAGTCCTCAGAGATGCTGAGATTTGTCCATGTGTTATTCCCGTTGGCCAGCGTACAGTAGGAAGCACATCAAAGACTGTCAGTCGCTTCATGTGGAAACATCCATCAATGTGGAGTGTCTTTGTCACTTAAGACAGAGTAAATGGAGAGAGAAATCTCACCTGAGGGACGATATACGGCCCCTGCGCTCTTCTTACGTGGATTGTAAACTGTTATTGATTCTCTTTCCTGTAGGTTGTGACACTCGGAAAGAACAGTCGGGGTTACCATTACGTTATTGCCAATCTGGTGAGTTTCAGCAGCTTCATACACTTACTAAGGAAAAGAGAAATCATTCAGAAGTTCATTGGCAAATAAGAATGAATGAAACATCCAGTGCAAAGCATGAGTTATTTTTATTTTTTTGGATTGTCAACAAATTGGTGTAATAATCAAGTATATAAAATTATACATGTTTGGTTACACTTTATTTTAAGGTGTCATTGTTACAGTGTAATTACACTCTAAAAAATGCTGGGTTGTTTTACTGTAATTACTATGGTAAGTAAATGTACAGCCTGTTCTCATGTAAATGCGTCTCTATAGCACACAGTGTGTATTATCGTGTAATTTATACGCAAAAATTAGTTTTTACGTGCATAGGATACGCAGTTTTCGCGTGCATTTGATACGCAGTTCATTTGCGTGTAATACACACGCACCCCACACCACTAATTCTACCCATGCGTATAATACACACGCACCCACACCACTACTAAACCTACCCTAACCAACCCGTGCATATCCTATGCACGTAAAAACTCATTTTCGCGTATAAATTACACGATAATACACTGCGTGCTATAAAGATGCAATTAGTGTGATCGGGTTGAAATGTAACATGTAACAAGGACACTGTAAAAAAAAAAAAGGTGTTACCATATTTTTCAACATACCTTAGATGCAAGTGCATTTACACTTTTCAATTATTTTAAAACATTATTCTCATTTTGAAGTAATGACTTTGAATCGTGAATATCAGTTTTTGTGGGCAACCTTGAAATAACCTCGACGTCATAAATGATCTGATACTCACTTACCTTGACGCACATGTGGTGGTCACATTGATATACTACTACTTGTTTTATGCTTTTCTTATAATAATATACAGTGAGATATATATGTAATACCTGTTTATTCTCAAGAAACCCATTGATTGGCCATATTACGCTTTTCCCCTTTTGGGTTTTGCACCAGAAACTTAAAGTTGCTAATCCAGAGATTTGACCTACATTCACTGTATATACATAAGACCTTCAATTTCTTTAAAAACATGATGTTTGTATATATCCTAACTCTCCTGTTTTTTCCTTTATCTCTCTCCACAGGGCTTCACCAACATCAGTCTGGACAAGGTGTTTCTCGGCGGAGCAAACATTAGCGGCTTCCAGATAATCAATCCTGAAAACTCAGTGGTGCAGCAGTTTCTCCAGAGATGGGACCGTCTAGATGAAAGAGAGTTTCCTGAAGCTAGAAACACACCTCTGAAGGTCTGAAAGTATTTTTTTTTAAAACATAAAATCGTTGTTTTGGTCTCTTCTTCTTCTGATCTTTGACTTTCTCTTTCTTTGCCTGTTTTCTTTATTTTTACCGTCCTTGCAACAGTCGATATATTGACATTGAGCCTGAGGTTTTATTAAAGCTGGGGCTCAATTTACATCTAATTAAACAATGATCATGAGATGAATAGATTTCAAATGCCATTTAATTAAGGTTTTATTATGGATGGCTGGGTAAAAAATGACTGCTTTCATCGAACCAGTGAGCAGGCAAAGAAGTGTTTAAACACACCTGAATGTTATAAAGAAAAGTCACCCAAAATGCGAAAGATTATATTTTCCATAAATAAAATGAAGCTTTTTTTAGGTGACTATTATAGGTCACTACTATATTTTGCATTGTGAAATTATTTTTATGAAAAAAAAGTACATTTCACCTCAATGGGTCATTGTATTAGTATTATTACATTTTCATTTATTCTGTAACCCTTTACTTAAAGCCTTTATATGTAATGCATTCTAACATAAATTATGAATATCTTTATAATGCATTATGCATAAAGGCTTTACGTAGTGTTGCCATTTATTCTTTACAGGTTTTTGTTGAATTCAACCAACAACAAAAAAAACGTACTGTTGAAATGTGCGTGTGCAGCCACACACACAAAGTATTTTCCCAGACAGTGTTTTAATGAAGGCATCAGAATGTAAATGTGCAATGTATGTCTCCTTTGATGTTATGTACCTTTGTTATATTGCGTTTATTTTGGTCGCTACATTTCTTGCTACAAAACAGCAGAGTAGCTCACAGCAAATGAGCAGATGCCAGCTTGTTCTCTTTTCTTGGTTGAAATGGGATGTAATTACAGGTTGCACAACAATAGCAGCAAAACCCTGTAGAGTCTCACATAACTAAACATTTTACATATCTCTGTAATTAGAAACCTGGTTAACACTCTTTACATAGCAAGAAACAATGTGCAAGCTACATCCCTTTGCCAACTATGATTACATGCAGTAATGCATCGCAATTATCCTTCATTATGTACATCAACATACGCATGTGGACCTGGAAGAGGGCAGTCTATTTTAACCCTCTTCAACGTGTTTACTTACCGATAATGTGTTGGCTAATTTTAAAGTGCTCTAACAAATAATGTTAATGTGAGGTGCTTACCGGTTGTTGTGCACAGTACACTTCAGCGCTGTCTTACGACGCTATCCTGGTGATCGCGGAGGCGTTCCGGTACCTCCGCCGCCAGCGAGTCGACGTGTCCCGACGAGGCAGTGCCGGAGACTGCCTGGCTAACCCTGCCGTCCCCTGGAGCCAAGGAATCGACATCGAGCGAGCTCTCAAAATGGTAAACTTTCCTTTGCTCATGCAAGATTCTTTGAGTCTTTCAGCTTTTACGAAAATTACAATAACTATTTGTAATCTCTCAATGTTTAATTCAGATGGTCAGAGTCGTGTCTCCGTGTGATTCAGTCGTAATACTACAACACATTGAAATTTATTCTTACGATTCAGAGCAGAATTGTTATTTTACGGGTTTTCTGTATTTTTGGGTCATTTGGTGGATTTTGGACTGTATATCATGAAAACACACTGGTCAAGCTCAGGCTAGTAAACCAAATGATCCCAAATAATCCACTTACATTCTATGAGTCCGTCCACCCTGTTACATGACATTTTTTACTTAACGGGGTGGATGTTTAAAGCTTATGAAGCCCATTATTAGCTAGAACAACATGCTAGCTGAAGAGTTACATTCAGGGAGAATTTTAATAGATATATATAATTTTTTTTTTTTTTTTATAAATTAACAATTTTCATGTCCAGTATAAATTGATAAAACAGGGCAGACGTTATGTTTTACCCAATATCATGCAATAAGTCTTCTAAAAATGAGGAAAATAGAGACAAAATATGACTGTTAGGCAGGTGCAGACGGACAGATGATGATGATCAGGGGGGAAAAGGACAAATGCAGAGTTTAATAACAATCCAACAGGTAATACAAACACAAACTAACGAGACTGGACAAACGCTGAGTGAAGACGAGGAACTTAAATACACATGGTGATGAACTAAATGACGCACAGCTGTGATGATGTTTAGAGTCCATGGAAACTGATGAGTGGCGGGGAACTCAAAGAATGAACACATGTGACTAATGAAAACACACTAAAGTCCATGAAAACGAAACTAAGAATAAACACAATTGAATAAGTGTAACGGACTGATTCTTTCTTTGTTCAGGGGCTGCGTTCCATTCCACTTTTAGACATGCACTCGCAAACTTCCCTAAGCACTTCCTCTGGGAATCCCTGCCGCCATTTTGAAGTGCGTTCCTCTTCGTGAAGTGGACGAGGGAAGTTTATATGGACAGACCCTCGTCCCCTCGATTTTGACTGAGGGAGTTTGTCTACTCTGATGTACACTTCAAGCTGCTCTATATCCCACAATTCAGCTTGATTGTGTCTTCACAGCAGATCGCGCTCAACTATGGCTGGATCCCAAATGGCACACTTCATGTGGACTCGCGGTCTCGTGGCCTTAAATTGCGTGTGCTCGGGTGTACGGGTCCGTAGGGTGCCCCATTCGGCATTTCAGCGCTCAGAAGTGTGCTCACGAGCGCCGCCTTTGTGCCCTCGATGCGGACTTCAGCGAAGCCCGCACTTCTGCACCCTCTATATGAGTTACCTACCCAGGAATCATTGCGAAGTTGAGAACGGCCAATCAGATAAATGAGGGGAGGAGTTTCGTGGCTGTTTGCCTTTCGGTGGCATGATGTCATCAAGCCTGTCCCAAAATACACTCTCGGCCAGCGCCTCATAGGTCTGCACTTGCTGGCGTCACCAAGTGTGAACTCCAGGGAGGTCCACAAGGCTGGGGTGTGTCATTTGGGATCCAGCCAATAGTGTATGATATGTTAATTCTTTTGCGAATTAATCACATAATAGTGTATAATATATTAATTATGTTGAGATTTAATCACATAATACTTGTAGCTTTCATAGTCAAAGTTTATATACTATTGACATTTTTTTTGTTTGTGTAATTTTATATTTCTCCAATCTCATACACATAAAGGATTTTATATATTTTCTCCAACAACTTGTGCATATAGAACGGTGCATAAAACAAATTCATAAGTAAAAAAGGGATTTAAATAATAAACCAGCTAAAATTCGTGATCAAGGGCATTCAGGAGTTCTGCCAGTAGTGGGCACTCGTGCAACGTAAGCAATGACACACATTCGAGTCCACGAGACCGAGGGAAGTGAGCGAGTGAAGGGCATAAACATTTGGAGTGGAACAGCCTTGGAGTTGGTTTACCTCCAAGGAAATTGTCACTTCTGCAAATGTGATTTAGGGCAAATAGCAGCAATGTAACAAGGTGGACTGGAGTTTGAAGGAAATAATCTAATGTAATGGTTTTACACATTTAAAAAAAAAACAGATATCACAAAAAAGATCAAAGAGAAGACGTGAATGTGTATATACTAATACTCAAAATTGCTCATTTAGAAATATATATGTAACCTTTATTTCAACATGAAGCTGAGAAAACATCGGGGACAGGAGAATTTGTTTCAATTAATATTTGTATTCTTACAGTAATCATTAGGAATTTGTTGTGTTAATAGTGGTACATCTATACATGAAAAACCATGTGGCATGAAAGTTGACTAACATTTTATGTAAAATATGCAGTATTGTTTCATGGGGACATTAAATCCTCCAAACTATAGGAATGACCCTATTGTTGCTGTTGTTGTTGGCAGGTCCAGGTGCCAGGGATGACCGGCAATATCCAGTTTGACAGCTTTGGTCGCAGATCAAACTATACTATTGATGTTTATGAAATGAAAACAGGGGGACCAAGAAAGGTAAGTCAGCAGTAAATCTGTCCATTTGCAGTGTAAACTCACTGAGATCAGTGTAAGAACTCAAATCCTGGTCCATTTCAAGACTTCTAATCACTCAAATTGATTTTTTTATGATAAATAGCATTATAGTTGTAAAGGGGAAAAAGCTGCACACTTCGGGGAACAACAGCTGTCTTATCTAGGAAGGGAAACAGATTTGTTACCAAAATTGCCCTCCAAAAATGGCTTCTGTTTCTTAGGTTTGAGGTTATCTATAAGCTAGTTTACTCCTAAAGTCTGACCAAATAAACTTTTGACAGATATATAGAAATAAAGTCAGAGACAGTAGACCAAAAATATGAATGACTTGCACTCCATGCTACTAACTAACTAGAAATAGCATGTTGAACTTGACACTCATGTTTCATTTGATTTTCACAACCATTAAGGCTATAGACACCACATGTAAATTGATTTCACCATACTTCCCCATAAAATGTTTTCAGAAATTATACGTTTTGATATGCAAATGATCTCATACAAAAATGCTCTAATATGCATACATTTCCAGAACAGAAACCTGAACATTGGATAAAGCAATCTCAAAAATTTAGTTTTTTTTACAGATGTTATTTTGGACATCTCTTTTTATCACTCCATAAATCAAAAACATTTTCACCATGTTTTAGGAATAAAATGTTATAGAAATCAAGAACAAATCCCTGTGTAAAAATCTTCAGAATATAAATGTGGTGCATGAAAGTGCTACTTTTTGCCTGTGGTGTCTTGCCTTAACTAGTTGCAAAAGAAGTAGCTTTGACAAGCCCTCCAATATGTCCTAACTTCCAGTTTCAACAAGAAATACATAAAAACAGTTCATCAAATCACTGCATGGGGTATTTAAAGGGATAGTTCACTCAAAAATGAAAAATATTCCATAATTTACTCACCCTCAAGCCATCCTAGGTGTATAGGACTTTTTCATTTCAGTCGAACACAATCCAAGTTATATTAAATAATATAATATTTCCTAGTTTTGTAATGGCATTGAATAGCGCTCAAGTTTTTGAAGCTCCAAAAAGCGCACCCATCCATCCAGGCCCGGTTCTACGGGGGTGCTGAGCACCCTCAAACACAATCAAGAGCACCCTCATTTGATACTTTAATAATGTGCATGTAATAATCCAGTGCATATTTGTGTTAGTGCTCTGAAGAATGTCAAACATATCTATTTACAATGTGTTTTTGCAGCAGTGAGCAATGTAGCCACTCACAGACATAGTTGTTGATCTCTTAAACGCAATGACCAATGTTTAAGTTAGTCAGAAGCCACTCACCGCTCAAAACGTGATTTTTTTATGCTGGCCTTTGAAACCTCTCATTAACAAACAAAGTGTAGACACAATTAGTGTTGTCAAAAGTACAATGATCAACGCTTTAAAAACATGTTGTCTCTTCACCGAGCACTTCCACAGGAGCGTTTGAAAGCAGGCGTATATCAGCGGATCCCTGATATAGCCACTGATAGACGCCTGCTTTCAAACGCTCCCGTGTGTATCTGTGTAAGCGCTCGGTGAAGACAACATGTTTTTGAAGCAGTGATCATTGTAGCCAATCAGAGACATATATGTTAAGAGTGTAAACACAATGGCCAATCACAGACCTTTGTTTTGAGCGTGTGAACACAATGGTAAATCAGATGCGTTAAAGAATCCATTCAACAGCACTCAAAATACTGTGTGGGAATGCTAGTATCGTCCATTTTTAACATATTCAGTACCAACTTAGTCGGTACTTTTGACAACACTAGACACAATGTAAGTAAGAGGTTTATGGTGAAATTTTGGCAGCTTCATTGATTATAACGGAACTTTGTGAGATCGTGGTGTACTGACAAAGCGACAGCGTTTTAGTGATTGTAAAGTGAGAGGTCTTTATAATTCAGCCTATTTATAATCCATTAAATGCTGGATGGAGGCTCTTTCTGGAGCTTCAAAAACTCAGGCACTATTCAAAGCCATTACAAAGCTGGGAAGAGCCAAGATATTATTTAATAGGACTCTGATTGTGTTTGGCTGAAAGAAGAAAGTCATATACACCTAGGATGGCTTGAGGGTGAGTAAATTATGGGTTAAATACAATTTTTGTGTAAACTATTCCTTTAAGGCCACTATTCCCAAACAAAATAGTTTACCAAACCAATGACCTACAGCAGCTTGAATCAACATAACCAGTATTTATTAGCTTTCCTGTGAGCTAATAGAAACAGCCCTTTATAAAACACAGGAACAATCTCCGTGAAAAAGAGTAGTTTAGCCTAAGGTTAGATGGGGTCATGGTCGGTAAGGAGACACATTGACAGTGACTGTCAGAAGTGATGTACAACACTGTGTTGGACCCCTGTGCAGTGTCACCTCAGTGATGCCCTAGTGGCTAGTGCTATGCTAACGGTTCTGACACATGCCACTCAACCACTAAACAACTCAAGCATATAACAAAGAGAAAACGCACTGCACCTTTTGATAACAGAATGCGCTAAGCAAAACCCAGTTGAGTTTTAGCTGAAGAGAATTACATCCAAGAGTAACTTCCAACTTTTGCATCCCTGGAAATTCAACCATAAGCATTTTTTTCCCATTTAACAAATGTCAGCCAAGAATTTGCCTTTTTTGTTTAACTCCAGGCAATAACCGCAGCAGCACAGAGACCTAATACTTTTTTAATGAGCACAATCTTATGAGAGCACACATCCACAACAGCTCCTTTAGCCGAGCAGAGGGAGGGGGGGGGGGGGGGGTGCTAGTTAGCATTGGTGCGGTAAAAAATATCTGTTGTTTGATAATAACATGAACGTTTTCCTTTTGCAGATCGGATACTGGAACGAGTTTGAACGCTTTGTTAATATAATGGATCAGCAGTTCACCAACGATTCCTCCTCAGTGGAAAACCGAACAATTGTGGTCACTACTATTATGGTACACGCTCCATGACGTTTTAAACGTGTCGCATATTCTGCCCATCAGGGTCATGGTGTTGACTTCTAGATTGATACATTCTGTCCTGGGCGGGTAGAAGTACATTTCTTTTGTGTTGCTTTCCATCCACTCATTACACGTTGAAACAGTCGAACACAAGGAAAAGCGGCGCATGAGTGTTTCAACTGTATTCGTGTGGGTGTCAAAGCATTTTGATTTTCCATATATCAGTGGCCTGTCGTAGCAGTGACATCACAATAACGGCATTAGGTATGATGGTTTTACATTGACATCATCAAAGTAGACATTCAATGCATATGTAGGTAAGACATGTTTCCACTCATCAAGTAAATGGTCAATGACACATGAGCTAGAACAGCAAGCTAACGCTTACCGCACCAAAGAAGGGTTCGATGGTTTGCCTCTGGCAAAGTACAAGCATATTTGAGCAAGGCCATGAATGAGGCCTTTGCACAGATCCACTTTACATTGACCGGAGGACTGCTCAGTGCTGACGTATCACTTCATCTCCCCCTGTTAACAACGTTAGCTTTAGCATCAGCTTCCAATTGGCAAGGCGAATACACATCTCTGAGGAATTCAAATCAATGCTCACAACATCATCCCATGTAAAACAGCAATCGCTTGTAATTGTTTTGTTTCACCAAAAGCCAAGGTCAGTCTTTCAAATGACTTGGATGTGAGCAATTAAACCAACAGCTGTCGGTTATTCCATCAGTGGGATTCAGGAGGAAAACAATCGCACAAAGGATGAGGTGAGAGGATACATTCAGCACAGAACAAACAAACCATCCCTAACCCACTGGTACCCTAATTGTCTCTGACTCTAATGGGATGCGTTCTCTCTGCGAGAAGCCATATTGTTTGGTAATAATGATGTGCTTAAAAAAGCAAGCCGCTGCCGCTGTGTTTGAAATGGGGGCGAAAGAGAGGATAAAACCAGCTTGCTAAATTTTCTTTGTTCGATTCTGTATGTCGACAAAGTGCTTTTGAGTTTGGATTCTAACGACGGCTTTGTTTTTTGCTTCCCTACTGAAAAGACCATATATTGTGTTTTTGGATGCTGGGCCCCAGCATGACACGCTGGTGTGCTGGTGTAAATAGTTAAACCAGTTCTTCAGCCAGCATCACCAGAATGACCATGCTACTCGACCTGTGCTGGTCCACCAGCTAGAACGAAACAGCAATACCTGGCATAAACCAGCCTGAAATTTATGCTGGTGTATGCTGGTCTTTTTAGCAGGGCTATGTTCAATGTTCTTTCTGTTGGAATGATAAAGGCTTCTGGCGCATATAGGTGCAACGTGCTTGAACAGAATCAACACAATGATTCCTCTGCAGTCACTGCCATTTACTTCATGAATCAGATTCTTTTTCACTTCATACGTTCTTGCCTACTTCACCTACCTCACCTGTCACCCTCAACTTATGCCAATGCATCTCAGACCCTTGGGATATTGCAACACAGCCGTGTGTGTGTGTGTGTGTGCGGGTGAAAGAGAGAAGCAGAATCGAACCAACTTTTATTTGTCTCCAATGCTCTTCATGGTCTCAGACCTCGTTTACACCTGATATCATCCATCTCAAAGGTTTTGATCCCAAAACCAAGATCAAAACTAAACCTCTCAAAGCACAAACCCAAACCAAGACCCAGCCACCTAAGAACCAGGCTGCCAATTGTCAATGATCCAAAACAGAAAAAAAGGTGAATTTCTAACACTGTGCCACTGTATATAGTCAGTCAAGGCCATGAATTTCTTTCAAATTTTCTGTAGCTACTTTAAAAGATACCGTGCCAACTTAAGAGTTATATAATTGTTACCTATAATGATATGCTGGAACTCAGACAGCCACAAGTCGATTCCTAGATCATGACCAGGCAGAATGTATGTAATTTCTTGAGATCTCAAGACCAAGAGTGTAAGATCCAGACTTTAACTCTTAGACTCTACACCAGGTGTAGACAACAATTTGTCTCAGTTGACCACTTGGGATTGGATCACCTGAGACAGATGTTAATATCAGGTGTAAAGAGGGCCTTATAAGGAGCTGGGCGATTAGCTTCCTGACTACGACCACTTGTGGATCTATGTCCCGCAATTCCCTGTCTGCTGCTTCTGTCGTTCCTCTTGTATATGTTCCAGTTTTTGTGTATTATGTGTGTGAGAGAATGGGTGGGTATGAATATCCCAGCATGCCTGCATGTCTGTGACTGATAAGCTGTCGGTGGGCTCTGGTGCCTGTGACACCAGACAATGAAAGCAATAAGCAAAGATGGTAATAAATGAGTGTGTGTTTGGTTAACAGGAAGCACCATATGTGATGTACAAGAAAAATCACATGCATCTGGAAGGCAATGACAAGTATGAGGGCTACTGTGTCGATTTAGCTTCTGAGATTGCCAAACATGTTGGAATCAAGTACAGACTATCCATAGTCATGGACGGAAAGTATGGCGCCCGTGACCCTGAGACCAAGACTTGGAACGGGATGGTGGGTGAACTAGTCTATGGGGTGAGTAGTGGATCTCGCAGTGAAACACTAACCTTTCCTTCTGCAGATGTCTCTTGTATTCATGAACCTTGCATAAATGATATAGAGAAATTGCTGTCAAATAAGGCGTTGGAAGAAGTGAATTGCCTTTTTGTCTTCCGTTCATGGGAAAGAGCGTGAGGAAACTGACTGGAAATGTCTGGGTGTCATTCAACTATAACTGCAGCCAGACAGTGCGGGTGGCGACATTGTGTCTTAAACACGCTCCTTCCCAGCATGCATTGCTTTGATTTCTTTTCAATGCTGTTGGATCTCAAAGGCACTTTTCACAGTGCGCCCAGGCAGCCCGCCATTTTTTCATTTGTAAAAGCACTCCCCTGCTATAAATGGAGGAAAACCCTGAGAAATCACTTCCAATTCCCCGATCCGACTTCCAAGAATGAAGACCATATACAAAATGCATGAGAGTTAGGCTACCTCATCTGTTCAATTTCCTTACCATCAGCCAGAGAGATTGCCTGGTTTTGATGTGCTAACGTTGGAAATTATACTCAAATTATTCTCAAAATGAAAAAAAAAATAGCATGTGGAGATAAAACGAATAAATATCACCACCAAGGAACCATCGAGCATAATAGCGGAACCCTTTCAGCTCAGATAGTCAGGACCGGCGTTTCTCAGCCACGTTTGACCTTTTGACAAATATATTTATCTGATTTTGCAAGTCTTTCAAAGGTTATCTTACAGAATAACCTTTCCATATATTGTCATCAATGCTAAGTTTTTTCTTAATAGCTTGTAGTGTAGCGAATTACTTTTTTAAAAGCGTATAGCTTGACTGTAGTTTAACTGCTTTAGATTATGAGTAGCTTGGGAAGCTGCACTTTGAGAATAACTTCCCCAACACTGATTGATACTATAATCATGTAATCAAATTATAATCATATGATCCGCTCCTGTCATCTCTTGACTCAAAGTTTTCAGACAGTATTGACAGCTCTGTGCTTTAATAAGGGGAATGTAGAAACACCACAGCGTTCGTGGATTTGATCTCCGTTACTTGTCATTAGCAGATAAAAAAAATTAATGAATCCTCTGGGATTCTTCTAAATGAAATCTAAGTGGATTAGTCGACATGGAAGTGTTATTTCATCTCTTTTTTCTTTTCTTTCATGTTTTATCAACAGGTCTGCTTTTAATATCAATTGGATTTACCTGTGCAAGTTTGTGCAATACATAGATAATTTCAAAGCTAGAAAGATCACATGCGATTATTTATCTAGCGTGCGGTAGACGTCAAGAGTTTTGAGGCAAATTTCTTCCTCACTGATAAATCACTTCTGGTAGACTCTTAATTAGCTATTTATATGCAAATTATTATATGATTTATTGAGACAGTACACCGGAGTTCCATTCACTACAACCACAAGATAAAAGGATATTAATATTTGTAGAGGCTTTTATAACCAGCGTTCACCTGCAGAGTTTCCGTGACCTATACTTCCTGATTGCATAACTAATGTCCTCCTGGATGAGGACACATGTGAGATCAAATCTTTCACTGCCTTTTTATTATATGCTCATTCTAGAGTGCCTCTGAGGATTATGGGAAGTGGAAAGCGGCTGTGTCTCATATCTGCAGCTCCCACAGCAACATTATGTGAAGCATGAGAAGGGAAGCGTTGAAAAAGATTTTCCTTCGAAGTCCCCTGCTTGTTCTGATTATGCTCTGTCTGTGGCCTGATACTGCAGTGTAGGGGTCACAGAAATTAGCACGACTCTTGCTATCTAGTCGAGTAAACGCTCAGCTGTCACTTCTGCGCTACGCGGTCAAAAGCCTGTTCTGTTATGCCTCGCATGTGCTTCTCGGAGGCAGTGAAAGTCCTTTTCCTGGTTTCCTTCCAAACACCAAGGCCTGAGAAAACACAAAATGTCCGCCTTTCTAGCTCTAGATGTAATGTTCTGTGGCAGATATGATTGATTCATCCAAATGTTGATAGAATGTTCCCGGTTCAACACAGTGTGGACAACATCTGATTACCTACAGAGAATAATTGAATCTGTCCTGTCTCTCAGTTTGTAAAAACAAAAATGGTGCTTGTACAGTAATGCACTAGTCACTGTTTTGAAAGTATTGCCGTAACATCTCTTTATGGATTTGTCCCTGCAAATTATATCCAATTTTTCCAAAATCATGTCATGATTATATAAACACAGAAACCTTGGCATGATACGTGCAAAGATACAGCACCACCAACAGGAATTACCAGACTTTTATGTCTACATGCTAAATAGTAATTTCTTGTTGAGTAAAGCTACAAATAATATATTCTTGTTGTACCCGCTCTCAACTTAAGCAAAAGCTCCATACTCCAGCATAATGGTGAAAATATCTTCTATTAAATGATACAAATATATGCTGCTATATTATTATATTAAATGGTTATAAATCTTGACATTAGTCTCATCTTGCTCAAAAAAAACAAGTTTCACTTAATACCAAAAAATATTCATGCACTCCCAAAATATAGATCAATTATTCCTGCATTTTACAAATGTAAGTGGATTGCACTCAATGAAATGAAGCCGTCACAAAATGATGGATAATTGTTTTACATTAAGCTTATTTTTTTTAGTTAAATAAAAAAGGAAAAATGCATTCTACATCAAAAAGCTCAAATAATGCACTTTTTAGAGCAAAACTGTTTTGAACAAAAACTGAACAAAAAAAAATATTTCTGTGTATGAATCCACCTGAATGCCTTGCCCCTTAATACTTCCATTGTTTATTCCATTGTACAATACTTCTATTGTATATTGAGAGTCCCACACCATCAGCACCCAACACAGATCGAAGGCATTAAGCATCACTTTTTTGTTCAGTGAAATGAATTGATATTGCACAGAGTAATGATATTAGTCCATCACAAACTGTATTGTGATGGACGATCTGTCCAGGGTTTCCCCCAACTGTGGCCTGATTATGCACCATTATTATTCTCAATTGATACAGTGTTTAAGTAAAAAAAAAAAAAAATGAGCATAGATATTTAAAATCCAATTCATGGAAGGCAGATTGGTGCCATCTGGTGGGAGAAATAAAGAAAATCCTATGTAATACCATGGTGTAGCCACTAGATGACTGAATATAAAAATATGTGGGACGGGTGTTCCCTATTAGCTTATAAGAGTATTTTCAGACATAATTACTTGCAATTAGAAATAGTTTTGCAATTGGACACATATTTAGACATTATCAAATGCTACTTTGTCCATAGTTACTGACTTGTAGATTGTACCCCCCAAAAAATGTATTTTAGTATTTTTCCCGTTTAAATTTTTGGCCGTGAAAATCACAAATGTGACCATCTTAAGACTATCCTTCATACCATTCCGCTGAAGTAAAAAAAAAAATAATAATAATCATTTAAAAACTTTTCGGTCTAAAATGATGCATAATTATCTTTTATATTGCAGTTATTGTGGTTCTTGTTTTTACAAACTGAGGTTTGTCAGTGGTATTCAACAGCAAGCCACCAAAGTTGTTGTTCTGAAACCGGAATATTCCATTAACTCTTTCCTCGTCAGCGTTTTTAAAAAGTTGCCAGCCTGTGCAAGCATTTTGAATCATTTCCCCAAAACTTACAAGGCCCCTAGAATATTTTGAATGTCTGAAAATGCAATTTATCAAAATATATATATTTTTTTTTATTCTAGCTTCATGCATTCATTTTTTATCAACACATAAAATAAAAAAGCATAATTTTGAACAAAAAGCTGAGAAAATCATGTCTACGACGTGCATAAGCTATTAGCGCTTATGCTATGCTTTTAGCGCTTGTATCTGATACTTTTTTTGCCCTTGTTTTAATCCATAAATTCTCTACCCTTTCAGAAGTTGCGTAACAGCGCCACCTACCGTATAAATTCAGTCAATGGCGGGGAAAGAGTTATGGCTCTTTGCAGTATACAGTATAAGTGAATTTGCATCCTAGCCTTCCTTCTGTGTAATGAATCTTTAAATACACAGTAATATTGCATTGCTTGTTTATTGCACTTGTGCATGTGTGCACTAACACGTTTTGTTCATGTCCCCATTTTCCAGAGAGCAGATATAGCCGTTGCACCGTTAACAATCACACTTGTGCGAGAGGAAGTCATTGACTTTTCGAAGCCCTTCATGAGTTTGGGCATCTCCATTATGATCAAGAAACCCCAGAAGTCCAAGCCGGGTGTGTTCTCCTTCCTGGACCCTCTGGCATACGAGATCTGGATGTGTATCGTTTTCGCCTACATCGGCGTCAGTGTGGTGCTGTTCCTCGTGAGCCGCTTTAGCCCCTACGAGTGGCACCTGGATGAGACTGATGAAGCCAAAGACCCCCAGACCCCTCCAGACCCGCCTAATGACTTTGGGATTTTTAACAGCCTGTGGTTCTCTCTTGGGGCCTTCATGCAGCAGGGCTGTGATATCTCACCAAGGTTGGTGCCTCGTCATGTCACTTTATAGTCATAAAAAAGGTGTCCACCCAGCCATGATGGGGGCCAATGTAGCATGATATGGGCTTGAGGAATGGGCCATGCATGGGTTTGTCCATGGTTTCCATGTTGGCATTGTCTGAACTGGCCGCGGTATCGGCCATAAATGGCTTTGTCCCAGTATGGGCTAATTCAGTTGGCACAGGTCAATGAACAGACACTCGTTTAATGAAAAGACACTTTATCACTGGTGTGGATACACTTGGGTCCTGACTGAAAAACATCCCAGATTTTCAGTAAAACATCAGACCAGATTGGAAATCTGGGTTTTTCTTATTCATCAAACACAAGACTATGGGAATTCATCAGTCAAAATATGTGATAACGGTAACACTTTACAGTAACGTTCATTAGTTAACTACCTTAGAATGAACAATACTTCTTCAGCATATATTAATTTCAACATTTACTAATGCATCATTAAAATCAAACGTTGTATTTGTTTACATTACTTAATGCATTGTGAACTAACATGAACAAACAATGAACAGCTGTATTTTTATGAACTAACATTAGCAAAGATTAATTAAAATTTGTTAAAACCACTCTATAACAAATGTATTGCTCATTGTTTGTTCGTGTTAGTTAATACATTAATGTTAACTAATGAGCCTTATTGTAAAGTGTTACCGTGATGCACGTGCACATACCATGGTACATGAATGTGGTGATTCAGTAACTGTATATCCATGATACAAGCTCCACAATACGCTTCCGTAAGGGACTTTACCTACAAAGCACATTAAACACATTACAGCTCTAATTCTGAGGCCAATTCCAGTATTTCACGTTTGAAAGAATATGCAGACACAGCTCTAGTTTTAATTTGTTCTTTTGTAAAGGATTAGCTGAGCAACATATTCTCATTTGGCTCTTTCTATGAAATTCTCATTTTTTGTTTTAGAAGTCCTACTGCAGCACTTTGTTGGCATCTGTGACGGAGATGTATGATTATTCACATTGTTCCTCCGTTTAACAGCAGGAAGTTGATTAATAATGACTCCGTTGTGCGGCTCGCTGTCATAGATCATTTTTCAGAGTTCCTTATATTCCCACTGCCGGCTGCCAATTGAGTATTCAATAAAAAAAAAAGATTCATACATTTCTCAATATCAGATATTATATCAGATTTTCAAAATATCTCAATAAATAACATACATAAGACATGTTTGCTGTGACATAAGATTGAATATTCATTGATTGAAATTTGAATTTTGTATCATTTTAAATTGAAGTGACTTGAGGTGAAGGCCAAGTATGGTAATCCATACTCGAAATCTGAATTTCATATTAATACAATTACATCTAATATTATACTATCATAATTATTCTAAAACTACACTAATAGATCTGAATTTTCTTTTCCCATCAGTGCAATCCTGCCTGTGTCTTTAAGCAGCATGGGCCTGGTGTGTAACACTAGTTGTGTGTAACAGTATACAGCACTGATTGGATATTACATATTACATGACTGTGTCGCTGCAGACTAGTTCTCAAATGGCTCTACAGTGTTATTAAAAGCCGTGTTCATTTAAAAATTCAATAATTATATTACATAAGTCCACTAGAGTTTCTTCTTGTTATTTGCATTCTGTGTGTGTATTTCACAAACCTGCATGGTTTCGAGTGAATCTTCTAAAGGCCACTGCCTACATTCAGCCCAAGGCAAGCAAACTCCACACTTACATCTGAACATATTGCATTTGCTAAAATTGATTCTCCATGTAGCGAAATAGAAGCTCAGGATGCAAGTCATGTATTAAAACGAACTGGATGAACATAGAATAAATACAGCCGAAGTACAGAGAAATAAAACATGTCAGGATGATTTGATAGTGCAGAATAGAGATGATCAACCACTTGTACAAAGAATGAGACACAACGCTTTGACATTGTAATCTCGTCCTCTATGATAACCAAATTCACCTAAAACATTTTAAATTGATTTGTAAAAAAAAATCCTAATGTAATGGGGTTTGTTTTAGGCTTAAATGGATAGTTACTCAAATAACGATCATTCTTTCATCATGTATTCACCCTCATGTCATTCCAAACCCAAAAGACTTTGGTTGATCTTTAAATTAAGACATTTCAATGAAACCTGAGAGGTTTCTGTCCCTCCATTGAAAGTCCAGTTAACCAAAATTTAAAACATCCAAAAAGCTCATAAAGGTACCGGTAAATAAACCCATATGAATCGAGCCATTTAATCCAAGGCTTCTGAAGAGACATTATCGCTTTACATGAACAGATTTAATTTAGACTTTTATTTACATCTAAACAATGATGAACACACATACATATGCATTTAGTAAACACAGAAGCTATTGTGCGTGCGTGCTTGTGTGTGTGTGTGTGTGTGTGTGTGTGTGTGTGTGTGTGTGTGTGTGTGTGTGTGTGTGTGTGTGTGTGTGTGTGTGTGTGTGTGTGTGTGTGTGTGTGTGTGTCACTCACTAGAACAAACCTGGTTGGTATCCATGTTTACCATATATGATGCACTCAATGTATGTGAATTTAGATGTGATTAAAAGCCTAACAAAATTTTTGGATATTCTAAGTTTGGTTACCTATACTTTCAATGGAGGAACAGAAACCTCTCAGGTTTCATTAAAAAATATCTATGAATGTGCGTTTTGAAGATTAACCAAAGTCTTATGGGTTTGGAATGACATGAGGGTGAGACAATGATGACGACAGCATTTTTGGGTGAACTGTGCCTTTAACTTGGGCTAGGCTTCAATCACCAATACAGGAAAATGCCAATTAGTTTAATCTGTGTACAATGTGTTCCAACATGTTTGTTGCTCCTGGAACAACACTCCAATCAACCAATCAGATTTGAGAGACAATATTACAGTTTATGTCACGTTTAGGTTCACAACCAGGGTTAGGTGCTTCTACATCAGTGGTATTCACGGTTCATCATTTCCCTCTCACTTTAGCAGAAGTTATGGGTAGGGTTGGGTTTAGGGGAAGGGATAGTGTTAGGACTGAATTTTCACACAGGAATGTTGTTTCAGGATCAGGATGTACTTGGCAAAATCACGGTGACCGTTTCACCGTACACACAGAAATACATGTTTGTGAAGTTGATATATTGATTACAATCGTGTTTGCACATCAGGCTGAAGGTTTGTGTTTGCACATCAGGTCCTTATCGGGCAGAATAGTGGGAGGCGTCTGGTGGTTCTTCACCCTCATCATAATCTCGTCCTACACGGCTAACCTGGCTGCTTTCCTCACAGTGGAGAGGATGGTCTCTCCCATAGAGAGCGCTGAAGATCTGGCCAAACAAACTGAGATCGCATACGGAACCTTGGACTCAGGATCAACCAAAGAGTTCTTTAGGGTGAGTCTCCTACACTTCTGCATTGGTCTTCAGAGGACTTCAAACGTCAATGGTTCTGCAAGCTTTCAGATCAGAATCCATCCTTTAGTTGCCGCTGTGTTTTGTGAGTTACAGTAATCACAAAGAACTCAAAGAAAAAAGATTTCCATTTCCAGTGACTAAGTCTTTGCCAAACATTTCTTTCTTTTAATTATCATTTACATGTTTGTTTTTGCTCTCATCCCAGCATGACAGTTGAATTGCAGACGGTGGCACCAAAAATAGTTCAGACACACTTAAGCCACATTTAACATTTCTAAATGTCATTGCATTAGATGAAATAACAAACTAAGTGACGATTATTTTAAAGACTCATAGTACAAGCACAATTTACAAGCAACACATTTCCCCAAAATAAATGTGTTTTTGTGAATTCACATGACAGCAGTGCACTCACAAATTCCTTTGTAGTGCTTTTGTGTACTAAATTTTGATTCACACGTTCAAGAGTTCAATTTAAGAGTCATCGACAAGCTGAACATGCAGAGGTTGAACTTGATAAAGACCTCCTTCATTCCTGAGAGTCGATACTTTTTCAGACTTTGTATCAGCGGATTGAGGGTAAATATCTACTTCATCCAGCAATCATTTGGATCCTGTTGTTTACAGCATGAGAAACCCTCCAAACAAATCTGAGTGAGTGAGCGAGTGAGTGAGCGAGCGAGTGAGCGAGCTGTCCGAATGATTCACACTGAATCACAAAATGGCTGAGACTTTGCTAACCAACTCAATTCATTGCAAGGAAGTGATTCATTCACAAAAATGGACATAACTATTTATTTTACTCTTAACAACTGACAGAACATTTTCAACAAAATTGTTAAAGTAGTCCAAGATAATTGTAGTGTTTGCCAGTGGTAACTTGCTAATTAATTTCTATTTAAAGCTACATGATTTTATCAACGCTAAACTCTGCTGTTAATCTCAGTGCGGCTGCTTGGCATTTTCACACTTTTAAGAGCCCTCAAAAACTCATTTGCCATACTATAATGATATATTTGGCAATTGTGGCATTACCAGAGGTTGTGTATTTAATGGGAGGTACGTCCCAGCAAGGCGGTTGAAGAATCCCATGTCTTGACTCCAGTTTCAAGATGGCCGACAATAGAGAACTACAATCCCCAAACTGGCACTTAACCAGGGGCTACTGCAAGTGCTGCCAATGTTGGAGACACCATGCCTGGTGAAAAGAGACTGGCGGCTTCCAAAATCGCAAACCTCCCTACTGAGAAGTGAGTGAGCCTATACAGTAGGCCAAAAAAGTAAATGACAAAAGAAGGATGTCTGAGTTCACAGTACTCATAAAAGAGTTGGCAAAATGTCCCCGGATGACCTACTACTTCCGGTGAGATTCTGAGTGTGCATCTGATAGACACTTTACTATCCCATGATGCCGCGGGAGAGCATTTCTGAATGACAGTGAAATGACGCAACGCTGTAGGTCATGGTGAATGTAGTACATCCAGATTACATTCATACTACACACATTCATACTATATAGACCGTCTTTTTTTAGCAGTCATTTAAGTAATTACTTAACAAAATAAGTACCTACTCGAGACAGTATGTGATTTCAGAGGCAGCCACTCTTCTCAGTTGAAGTGCGTATTTTTTGCCCTTTGTATGCCGTTGGAGCCTGTAACTTTTGTTGAACTGCAAAACAAGAAGAAAAAACCCTCCTTTTTTGTTTTTGATCTATGTAAAGCAATTATAACGACCTATCTTAGAGAAGCTGTGAGAAGATCTGAGAGAAGATGTTAACCACCCAAACCCTGACTTACTAGCTAGGATACCTGTGTGAATTTTAGGGGAAACTTATTTCATACATCCACCTAAAAAAACAGGCTCACTAGAAAAACATTCCTCTACCTACATTTTTGCAAACCTCAAAAACGTACCTATTCATACATTTTGACATTGGACACTGGTACAGCAGTGCACTAGAGATGTGGAGCGATCCGGTACGAGTCCCATGAACGAGAGTCACAACAGAATCTAAAATGCTGAAATGGCATGGTTCCTTCAGCAAATGTTTTTATCTCATGTTTGCTTTTGTTGTTTTACGTTATTTTAAACCTATGAATTTCTTTCTTCTGCTGAACACAAAAGAAGACATTTTGAAGAATGTCGGTAACCAAACAGTTGGACCCCATTGACTTCCATAGTATTTTGTTTTTCCTACTACGGAAAGTCAATGGCGACCATCAACTGTTTGATTACCAACATTCTTCAAAATATCTTATTTTGTGTTCAGCAGAAGAAATAAATTCATACAGGTTTGAAATAACTTGAGGGAGTAAATTATGACAGAATTAAAAAATGTAAGTGAACTATTCACTATTGGTTATGTTTAGGGTCGGTGTATTTTCAAACATGATACAGTATTAACTTTTTGGCACCACTCACGGACATTTCACTTCTGAGCTGCCATGTTGCATACAACAACCGATGTAATAAAAACTGCCAGAATCACGTTTATCTGTGTTTTATAAAGCGTAACTGTTTGTCTAGTGAGTCTGGGTTGTAAATTGACTTGTTAATTGATGAAATGACATTCGTCCATGTTTCATTCTGGATGCTGTTACCTTGGAGTCTCCAAGTTTAGTAGTGTAGCTTTACCAGCTTCACGGGTTAAGTAAACCTGGATCATGGACATTCATTACAGCAGGGTGGACACCTGGAGCTTTTTGTTGGAGGAAAAACAAAGAGGAACATTTAGCTCTGCCAAGAGCTGCAACCGTTTCTTTCCCACACGTGCTTGTTAGGAAAATGATTCTCTTTTAGCTAACAAAGTCAGTCAGGTCTCCGTTATACATCCCTTTTTGATGAAGCAGTCATTAAGTCAATGGAGATGATTGCTGTACAACCTTGAGTTAGCCTGAGCTGTCAGACTGAAGCCAGGCGTCTCTGTAGTCTAATCAAATCCCACATATATAGCCATAGAAGTCAGCTCAAAAACCCTAATTAGTGGCTTTACCTGGGCCTGCAAATTGTGCGTAATGAAGAGCGGCCCAGAGGGTCAAAAAGTACACTTGAAAGATATTGAGAATAAAGTAAGCAATACATCCATGAGCACATCGAGACTGACATTGCAATTAGGGCTGAAATGAACTATCTGCGTGATACTGTAATACTTATACCGCTCACTCTACACACACATCCATCGGGTAAATGTTTACCGCCCCGTCAGTTGCAGGTTTGTTTGGCGGTGTGTGTTTGATGTCGTTAGAGGTCTGCAAGTCGACAGCCGAGGGGTTTTGGGATCTCAAATATTCTATATAGTGAGTGTCCTAGTTACACTCTACAGCTCTCAGATTTCCAGTGACATGTGTGAACAGCAATTCCAAGGGACTTTTAATTAAGATTACAGAGACCTGACAGGGGGAAAAAATCCTGATTAATGGAGATTCAAGCTCTATTTTAGATCTGTTTTCAGGAAACACATTCCTGTTTAATTAGAGCCATACGGCAGAGAACAGCTGGATGTTTCAAATCATCCGCAACATTTGGAGCGAGACATATGTCATCCTCTTTGACACATCCCCCAAGTTTATTATTTCCTTTCCAAATATGCATCTATTTACTTAATTTATTTTGTTGGTTTACTCAACATTTCCAATTAAAGTTGTCAGTGAATAATGGTGTTTTGAGCTCAACTCTGCACAATGTGTCAATATTAACATACTGATACATGTGTTATAAATACTAGATTTGTAAAAAATCCATTGATGTAATGCAACAATTGCTTGTGGAATTTAGTAAATTGATTAGAATTACTGTAATAATTAGTTAATTTCGTATGGAATAAAATCTAAAATACTAGACCTTTTTTCACTTTTAAAATCCACTGATTCCACACATCATTTATCTTTCCTAGTATATTTTAATCTTTGGCATATTTATGGAAAATAATTATAAACTGTACATTGTGTTTGTTACCTTTAAACATATATTAATGTAAAAAGGGATTCATTCAAGCTATAGTCTCACATAGCCAGATCTATGAAGTATATAGTCTCAAATATACCCAGGTGCGAGCACGAGCAATAAGCTGCTTTAAGTTCACATAACGGCCACCGGTGTCACTAATAACAAGGGTTTCTTTACATACTGCCACAGAACAGAACAGCTCTCAAATACTGCAGGCTTATCTTATCGAGTATGGATGGTCGAGGCACATTAAACTGAAAGCTGTCTCCCTGAAGAGATGAAATATTACATTTATTAAAAGCAGATATGGTGCATGAACTCTTTTTTAATACGTTAAACTATCACTGTGCCTCTGGCCCTGAGGAATCTGTAATGATTGAGAGAGTTGGTTCAGGTTATTCCTGCGCTGAGCTGGCGGATGCTGTTAAAATGCCATCCTTCATTGACAGTTTTTAGAGCAATGGAGAGATTGTCAAAATCTCAAACAGTGAAGTGTCATTCAGTTTGTCCTACTGACAATGGAGATGATTCTTTTGACATTGATATATATTTGCTCTCCTCTAAAACACAAACAGTTTAATTGAAAGATTGCAGGCGGTGAGATGCGGTTGTGGATAGCATGTAATCCTTGATCAATATCTTCTCAAGGTGCTCACATCTGTTTCTCACATAAAGAAAAGCAGCTGACTCACTCAGGAGATGCCTTCGCCTCACCACATTCAACACTCATATACACAGAATTTCAACTGATGACACTTTATTTTGATAGTCCACTTTAGGTATTCTACTAACTAGAAGGAACTTTGCAACTACTTGTCAACTAGCAGTCATTAGAGGATCAGTAGATCTGCTTAATATCTGCTAACACTTTGTGATGCTCCACAACAGACATTCAACTATCCCGAACCCTTACCCATAACCCTAACTTTACACTCTATTAACAGTCTAATGGGAGTTAGTTGACATGTAGTTGACGTATAGTTAGTAGAGTATTTTTATAGAAGACAATCGGAATAAAGTGAAACCCTTCCTTATGTTGACTACAGTAGTATTTCACTTGTGTAATACTATCTCTGTGCTACTTTTGCTTTATCTGTTAAACAAGCTGTGTAAAAAAAAAAGTGTTTTCTTTGTCACACAGTGTTAATTTAGACATTTAGGTCATTGATTTCCCAAGGGCACACAAACAGAGAATGCCATGACATTTTTGGACATGGTACCATGCCATTACTGTTGAGAAGGGAAAAAAAAGGACTTGGTAACACTTTAACATAATAAGTACACAGCAACAAAGCACTTAAAAATAGTTTGCAAACTTTAGTTAACTCATAGTTTATCAATTGTAGTTGCAACATTGTTAATACATTAATAGGCTATATACAACTAGTGAGTTCGGTGTTCATTTTCACTAATAAACACATTATTATTGTTTAATTAGCTCAGATGTAAAGAGTTAAATAATGTTTTTCTATCTTTTCTATCTAACTTGTTGAGCATATACTTTATTTTAATACAGTAAAATGCTTTCACTTTAAATTAGGTCAAGGAAAATACTGCCATTAAGTGCTTCAAACCTACCTTTATTAGACAATTACTAATAAGTAGGGGTTTGATGATACACTTATAGCTCACGAGACGAGATAATATTTTAACAATATTTGTAAGAAATCTTCAACGACGACATGTATGAATGGACTTTTTTTTTCACTCGGCTAAAACAACGCAGGTGCTGCAACTAATCTAATGCTGTCACTAAGCATTATTTTGGTAATTGAGTAACTATTTGATTATTTTTATGATCAATCAAGTAACCGGATAATTTTTTTTGTTCTAATAAAAATGGAAGCAAAGAGAACAATAATCTGTCTGGAGACGTGCAAGGTGGAGACCCAGGCAGAGCTGAGAAGACAAAGACCCAGAGTGACACAAAAGGCCTGGAGGGCCATGGCGGAGTAGCAGGCTCGCGGGACTGAGGTGAAGACGGGCCTGGCAGACCCGTGTAGAGCCTGGGAGTGAGGACAATGGCAAAACCGGACAGAAGGTGGAGCTATGGTGGAGCAGAGTGAGTGTAGAGCCAAGGTGGAGCCGATGAGTCTGAGTGCCGAGGTCCAGGGCTAGGAGACTCAAGATGAAGCCAATGGATCGACACAGCAGGGCAGAGCTGGAGACCTGAAAGCCCAAGGTGGATCCGAGCAGCTGGCCGGAGCCGCTGAAGGAGGAGCTGAGGGGCTGAAGGGAGTCAGCGGAGTCAGGCCAAGGAACTGAATGGCATTATCAGAGGAGAAGGCAGTGTGAGGCTGAGCTGGACCAGCTGCGACGAAGAAGACTTGAAACTGTGCGAGATCCGCAGTGATGATGAAGACTTGAGGCTGGGTAGGACCAGCAGGGATTAGAGAATTTAGGGAAGGACATCATCCAGATCATCATACTACTCCTTGTGGACCAGGCATAGCACACACCAGTGGCGGGAGTGTGGGCTGTACTCCATTCCATGCCCTCAACACAACTAATACACCCTCTGGGATGGATATTGGTGCCGGTTCTCGCACCTGAAGAGACTCCATGATGGGCTCAGGCTCTGAGACAAAAATGACCTCTGCCATTTGCTCTAGCCCTGTCTCTGTGGAGGACATGGGCTCTGAGTCAGCGGTGGACTCTGGCTAATGGAACGTGGTGTGCGTGGCTGAAGGCTGGCTGGGCTCTGGAGGAATAGGGAAGGACTAAGGTAGGAGTTCAGAGCTGATGGGGTCAATGGAACGAGGATGGATGATGACAGTATGGTGGACATGGGCTGGGGAGGTTGCAGCTGAGTGGTGATGTCCTCTTTTATCTTGCTGACAGACAGCCACAGCACAAATCCATGTATTGTGCCAGCATGCATGTGGAAAAAGTGGTCATTCAGCCCAATCCAGAAGCAGGTTGTTAAGGAGCCGTCTCTCAGGAACTCCTCTATGTATCTAGTCAAGGGATCTTTTGCAAGGGTGAGAATAATGTTTTGGGTGAGTGAGTGGATAGCTGCTAGCTCTGTATTCTTATCTGGGTCGGTTCTTCTTCTGAAGAATCAACACACAAAGACTTGGAAAAACAAACAAAAATAGTCTTTATTTAAATAAACTAAACTTACGGGAGATTGCTGGAGAATAAATAGTAGGTACACAAGAAAAACACTAACCACACTAAATGTAGATGTGAACCGACCAGGAGTGACTAAAACACAGCGTTTAAATACACAGGGCTAACAAAGGAAACTAGATGAGACACAGGTGAACGGAATCAATGAGGGAAGCCAAATCAGTAACTATGACAACAAATGATAAGCAAGAACAAAGGGCACAGGAAAAAACACAGAAAACAAGAAAACACAAACATAAACCTAACATAAAGTGGGTTATACTTTATATGAGATGGCCTTGACTACTATGCACTTATCCATTAGATATAATATACTTACTAATTATGTGCTTTTTAATTACATTAAAAGTACTTGCATTTAATAAACAGTTATACTTACGCTGTTAACACTACCCCTAACTGTAACACAACCATTTACTAAAAAACAAACTCTTGACCCCTATAATCCTAACCCTACCTTTACTCCTAAACCCAACCATACCTCAGACGCATTAGCAGTAAATGTAGGAGTGCATAGACTTTTGGGTATTTATTGTTAGTACATACAGTAGTAGTTTAGGCCACCTAAAATAAAGTGTGACCATAAGGAGTTAAACTTGAAAAAGCACATTACAGTGTGATGGCAGCAGGCAGATTCCCACAGCGCTTCACTGAACACCACAATGAAGAGCATCCTATAAGACGTGCCATATTGCTAAAGCGGATTTTTGCCAACACTATCTCTGTGGCTCTACAATTGTTGTAACATGTATAAACATTTAAAATACTTGATATGAAAACACTGTATGACTAACAGTGCTCTGGACTGGACAGAAAGGTCAGGCTATGCTTCTGTTTCCTTCCATGTATTTTAAACTTGTATACACGTTACAACAATTGAATGCTAAATGAATGTTGAATGTGCAGGAAAGGCTCAGGAAGTCTCCGAGCATATATATTATATATATTATTTCTAATCCAAACCTATATATCATGCATAACTCCACAAGCTGCATCTAGACTCTTTGCCCAAAGCATGAAAACACTTTCACAGCTGCGGAATTATGGGTGAGGGGAACTAAACCTTATACATTATACAGAACAACATGCCTGGCCATGAAATGAAATGCACCTCATGGATTGAACTTTCAGGACCTTCAGGCAAAAAACTCCAGAAGACACAGAATGATACGTCTGACAGTTGTGAGTTAATAAATAAATTAACTCTTACCAGACATTTTTTCAAATAGTTTATCTAATGCAATGATATTCACACACAGTACATTGAGTAAAGCTTCCCAGTGAGTAACAACTCAACTACACTGCAGAAAAAGCATTGGGCACTGGGGAGAAATGTGTTCCGTCTCCAAACCAAATGATTCCGAAGTAAAGCTGTAGTGGAGAGTGAGATGGAGCGGGAGATATGAGGTGGATGTGAACAGCACCATAATAAGCTCATGGTGAGGACAGAGATATGAGGAGAGAGAAACATGATGAAAGCAGCATGCAATGTGTGGAACAAGTTTACTCAGGACGTACAGCTACTGTATGTAGATTATTACACCATTAATAGAGCAGTATTAGGGCCGTGTTGTGTCTGTCCAAAAAATATGCAGTTGAGATAAACTTATTATTAAATACATGTACAAACATTAAGTGATATTACATTTTGCATGGTTTGGCTCATGGTCATTTCAAGTGATTTTAGCCCTGGTAATGATTTTATCCCCAAAATGACATATTTAAGCGTTTATTTCTTGAAAAAAATTCTCCATTCCTTAAAATAGCTTGAGTGTAAAGGTCCCTTCGCAATTTTCGTATGCGTTATTTCGTATTCATCATCCTAAAAATTTGTCAGATGCGTATTAATCCGTTGCGGAAAAAAATCACAAACCAATACAAAATGGAGTCTTCAAGCAGTGAGGAGGATTTAGTTGTCCTCTCTCTTCTTAAAAAGAGAAAAAGAAAGAGGAAATATTGGGTCCATCAAATCCTGAGATTGCGTAGAGAGTTAGGAGAGTTCCATCTCTGCCGGATTATCCCGAACGATTCAAAGTTTACTTCAGGATGTCAGTGGCTCAGTTTGATGCTTTGCTGGCGATACTGGAGCCACATATTAAAAAGAAGACCACCAATTTCTGTGAACCAATTGATCCTGAACAGTTCTGGATTTTGGCGTTCGCCTGTACGGTGGCTCTGAATTGTCAAAACGCCTCTCAAAACGCAGAAGATTGAACCCAATCCGATTTTTTTTTATTAACGTGCGAACATTTTGGTTTGCAAAGACCTTAACTCGACACCCTTGCCTCATTTATTATACGCGGTTCTATGAATATGCAAATGAGCCCCGCCTCCACTCACTCACTCACTCCCTCAGAGATCCACTGGTTGACGATCACACGTTGACCTGATTGGTTACAAGGTCGTTTGTGACGTCAGAAACACCAGCGATTTCAAGCCGTGTTTTTGAGACTGTCTTTGGTTCACTGCAGTTTTAAGCAGAAAATACTCAGCAATGCTGTCGACTTATGAATTTGCACATGCTTTGTGTTTAAAGCATATTAAAAACACCACATAGACATATAAACAACATTAAAAATTAGTTTTTCACCAAATATCTGATCTGTATGTCTGTTCTTCCATTAATTCCTTTGAATGAATAAATTGACACCTATTCAATGGGAAACTTTTCTCTACAGAAGTATAACCAACTCGAGATCCTTATTTAGGGTTCTTGGTTCTTTGATGAAAAACCAAAGGTGCCGTGAAGAATATGATGTCCTAACACAAAGCAAAAGCTCCTCAAGCCGTCGGCATCTGTGGCTCTGCTGACAGCGCACTTTAGCAGCAGGTTTGTCCCCCGTAAGACAGAGACTCGTGTCTTCAGACTGAGAGCTGTTTAATTCTGCTCTCTAAAAAAGACCTGTCTACCTGAACCTCGCATGGCCCTGTAGAGCAAGAGCAGCGGTAAACACTTTCTTTTCCATTCCAAGTGGCTCTAATGTGAAGTTTATATGCTAGGCTGTGCGTCTGCAGTGCGGTGACACTTTCATTTCGCGAGCTGAATGATGTGACCCCTAGCTCGGCACAATGTAGGCTCCGGTAATGCTCCACAAAACTGAAGGGTGGAGAGGATGGTTGAGCTTTCGACTTCACGTCACTCTCGCAGTCGGTCAGGAGCAGTCGCCCTGTCTCCACTCCTCTATCCGAGTATTTATTCCCACATCTTCAGTAGCTGAAGTGACATATTGAAGTAGAATGGAGACAGTTTCAGAGCAATAACTCTCTTTTGACCCAAATTACTATTGTAGGACTGTCTCGCCGAAGGAAGGTTTAAACGCTTCCCGTTATAGTTGAGGCAGTAGTTTGGGTTTGACATCACATCATGATGTAAGCATGTATCAATAAAACACTTTGTCATGGAACAAAAAGGGATATTTCTATGGTCCTTCGAGGAATCCCGTGTGAAAAAGAAGTGTGATTGTGTTGAATTGTGCACTTGTTAATTTTTTTTTTTCAAACTGTACTTGTCTTGGAGATATATTACTTGCTGCTTAAGTGTACTTAAAACTTTGTGTGTTCAGAAAGTGCACTTTGTAATAATTTCAAATTAAAAGTTTAACTTAAAGGTACATTTTAAATCATTGTGTTTTAATAATCGTTCTGTCTGCGCTTATGTTGGTGCGTTGACTAACATGTAGTGTTATTCAGAATTACAGTTAAAGTAAATAGGCTATATTTAAATACATGACATAAAAGCTTTTATAGAAATTACATTAAATTATAGTTTACCATAATTGCGTGTCAGTACATTCGGGAATACCTCATATTTCAAAAGACAATAGAAGTAATTATAAAATGACAAATAAAGCTGTACACGTCTTACTTGACTAGGTCAAAGCATATTTAAGTTCAACTAATTGTATTTAATATAAACTATAATACATTTTCATTTAATTGAAAGTGACATGCAATTAAGTGTCTGAAAACATTACATCAAATTCACACAATAATTTATGTAATAAGTACTTTTTTTAAAGTATATACTTCTTTTTCACAAGGGACATCAGATAATGCAATGGTGCTAATGCTATGATAAAAAAATGAACACATGGTATACGCACAGAAACGTATAGTTTAAAAAGAAGACGACGATCCTATATATTCATCTCTGGGAGAGGCCGTGGGAAAGTGTGAACTTCTGAGGAAGACAGATTTGGGACATATCCTGCACCTTTGACACTATTTTCAACATACTATGATTTATGAAACACTAATTATCCATCTTGCATACTATTTGGGAGAGATGAAATGCCTGTTGGGATGCAGAACTAGTTGCGTCATACCAGTCAAAAGTTTTGGATCGGTACGATTTTAAATGTTTTTAAAAGAAGTCTCTTCTGCTCACCAAGGCTGCAATTATTTGATTAAAAATACAACAACAACAAAAAAACAGTAATATTGTAATATATTAAATATTATGACAATTTAAAATAACAGTTTTTTATTTGAATATATTTTCAAATGTAATTAATTCCTGCGATTAAAGCTGGATTTTCAGCATCATTACTCCAGTCTTCAGTGTCATTGTTATTATCAATGTTGAAAACAGTTGTGTAAAAAAAGAATCAGGATTCTTTGAATATAAAATTCAAAAGAACAGTATTTATTTGAAATATAATGTTTTGTAACATTATAAATGTCTTTTCTGTAACTTTTGATCAATTTAATGAATCCTTGATGAATAAAAGTATTGATTTATTTCTGCCAAAAAATAAAATAACAATTCGTACAGACCCCAAACTTTTAAACAGCAGTGTTAGTGTTACAAAAGCTTTCTATTTCAGATACATTTTTGTTGTTGTATTTTTAATCATATAAATGCAGCCTTGTTGAGCAGAAGAGACTTCTATTAAAAACAGTAAAAATCTTACAGATCATACTCACATTAACGGGAAACCGCTCTTCAGAAAATCATCTTTTTAATGTCTTTGAACTTTAAACGAGTGAAGAACAGTCTAGAAGAGTGAATCACCACTATTGACATGCTCATTAATACAATATTTATTGTGCTAATAGTAAAATGTTATGTTTATTAATATGATCTAATTGAGTTGGCACAGTAGCACAATATAAAGCCCCTTTCTGAGTATGTTCATGATAGTTCAGTTGTTTCAAGCTTGATGCTCGTCTCACGGGTTAATCACAGAGATCTCGGAAGAATCCATTATTAATAGAAACAGTGGACACTGTGGGCTTTCTGTTCAGTAGTTGTTTTGATTCACAGTTAATAGCACTCATATTATGACCTATAATGATAAAAATCCACATATTTAATGTCTTTGAAGTCCCAGCTGTGACCTTGATGGGTTTCGCCCGCAAATCTTCCTCTAAGTAAATGAATCTGTTTCAGGAAGAGTAAATGAATCTGTTTCAGGAAGAGTAAATGAATCTGTTTCAGGAAGAGTAAATGAATCTATTTCAGGAAGAGTAAATGAATCTGTTTCAGGAAGAGTAAATGAATCTATTTCAGGAAGAGTAAATGAATCTATTTCAGGAAGAGTAAATGAATCTGTTTCAGGAAGAGTAAATGAATCTGGTGTAGGAAGAGTAAATGAATCTGTTTCAGGAAGAGTAAATGAATCTATTTCAGGAAGAGTAAATGAATCTGTTTCAGGAAGAGTAAATGAATCTGTTTCAGGAAGAGTAAATGAATCTGGTTCAGGAAGAGTAAATGAATCTGGTTCAGGAAGAGTAAATGAATCTGTTTCAGGAAGAGTAAATGAATCTGTTTCAGGAAGAGTAAATGAATCTGGTTCAGGAAGAGTAAATGAATCTGTTTCAAGAAGAATAAATGAATCTGTTTCAGGAAGAGTAAATTAATCTGTTTCAGGAAGAGTAAATGAATCTGTTTTAGGAAGAGTAAATTAATCTGTTTCAGGAAGAGTAAATGAATCTGTTTCAGGAAGAGTAAATGAATCTGTTTTAGGGAGAGTAAATGAATCTGTTTTAGGGAGAGTAAATGAATCTGTTTCAGGAAGAGTAAATGAATCTGTTTCAGGAAGAGTAAATGAATCTGTTTCAGGAAGAGTAAATGAATCTGTTTCAGGAAGAGTAAATGAATCTATTTCAGGAAGAGTAAATGAATCTGTTTCAGGAAGAGTAAATGAATCTGTTTCAGGAAGAGTAAATGAATCTGTTTCAGGAAGAATAAATGAATCTGTTTCAGGAAGAGTAAATGAATCTGTTTTAGGAAGAGTAAATGAATCTGGTTCAGGAAGAGTAAATGAATCTGTTTCAGGAAGAGTAAATGAATCTGGTTCAGGAAGAGTAAATGAATCTGTTTCAAGAAGAATAAATGAATCTGTTTCAGGAAGAGTAAATTAATCTGTTTCAGGAAGAGTAAATGAATCTGTTTTAGGAAGAGTAAATTAATCTGTTTCAGGAAGAGTAAATGAATCTGTTTCAGGAAGAGTAAATGAATCTGTTTTAGGGAGAGTAAATGAATCTGTTTTAGGAAGAGTAAATGAATCTGTTTCAGGAAGAATAAATGAATCTGTTTCAGGAAGAGTAAATGAATCTGTTTCAGGAAGAGTAAATGAATCTGTTTCAGGAAGAATAAATGAATCTGGTGTAGGAAGAGTAAATGAATCTGTTTCAGGAAGAGTAAATGAATCTGTTTCAGGAAGAATAAATGAATCTGGTGTAGGAAGAGTAAATTAATCTGTTTCAGGAAGAGTAAATGAATCTGTTTCAGGAAGAGTAAATGAATCTGTTTTAGGGAGAGTAAATGAATCTGTTTTAGGAAGAGTAAATGAATCTGTTTTAGGAAGAGTAAATGAATCTGTTTCAGGAAGAATAAATGAATCTGTTTCAGGAAGAGTAAATGAATCTGTTTCAGGAACAAAACAAATAATAGAAGGCCTCTGCCTACAAATTAGTGTCTCATTATCAGCAAAACAATACTATTTTTTTGGAGAGGGATATGTTTAATGAAATAAACAGCATGAACGGTAGCTAAATTCGAAACCGTGAAACCCGAGAAGCGACACTTAGCTCCCTTTCTACCCTTTTCTACAAGTTGTAGTGTTTACTGGTTTTGTCAGCCATTGGATCTGTTACCCAAGATAATATGTATATTCAGATTCTGATATGTTGCACTTTTTCTTTTCTACTTTAGCGCCAGAACATCCCATAAGAGTTCAGTGATCACATAATGATGAAGATCTTAGTCTTTATTATAGTCTAGATGTGTATATGAGGGAATATGGGAATAGCAGTACAAACAGCCTTCAGCTGGTATATGACCGCACATAACAATCATTTGATATAACGACTCCCATGATAAAACTGCACATAATGTTGCACATCCACCATCACATTTCACAGTTTCCAGCTGACACAGTGTTGAAGGCTGCCTTTGACTTTATTTGAACATCAAACTAGTCCAGATGTAAGAAACGCCATTGGACACTTTTCTTTCAGTTGCCCAGGTTGAATCCTCCATTCACCAGATGTGTGTTTCCTCGTGTCTTGAACACAAGTGCTCTCTGAGAAACAGCCCTGCCATAACCTTCTTTGGTGATTTTTAAGGCTCTATTATTGTGCCATTTAGCCACGGTCCTACGAAGTGGCCATCTGTTCCCGTTGGTGCTCTGGAAGGAAACCGCTGTGCTTTTTTGCTGATGCAGTTGTCTATGTTGTCTCATGCTGTCATAATTTATGCTCCCCTTGACGCATGAAATAATTCTGCAGTTATTGGACCTTCAGTTCAGGCACGGACTGTTTGGCCTTGTCAAAACTCACTGCTTCGAAACCGGACGCATCTGTATTAGGGCAGCCCAAGTGAAAAACACTATTGGAAAATGTATTTAAAATACATTTATTTCACGCTAAGTGTATACAGATCCATTCACATATTTACTGACATATCGCTTGACACGGATATAAATATTATAATTACACTGTATTTGGAGTACTTCTTTATTGCACAATGCACATTTCTTAATATTAAGCCTAAAATGTTTTTAATATCACAATTAGTGAGGATAGTATGATCTCTGTATACTATCAGTCTTTAAATGCAAGATATTTAAAGTGTACGTATAGCAATAGTTCCACTTTAGCATGTGTATATTCTGTCTTGTATCTTCGGATCTCAGCACTATTTCCGGATAACTAAAGTACATTTTAATACAACATTAATTTAATATGTAATTTTGGTGATCAAAGGTGTGTTTTAAGGGATAAAATGATTGACTACAGCGGGACTTTAAGGTGCATTGTGAATGCAAAGTGTTTTGGTTCGCTTCTTTTTCACATTCACACAATTGCATATTGAATGTGTCATAGGTTGCATACAAAGCTAATACTCGTGCGTCCTAGTTTGTGTACTTATGCAGTTCTTTGCCGTTTTATAGCATAAATAGTGGGAGTAGTGTGTTAACACTGAAAATTCCCACAAGAAAAAGTGCACTTCTAATGAATTAAAAAAAAGTGTGAATGTCAGACACTCCCCTGTCCCAGCTTTAAATACATCGCCAACGGCGGGGACAGTCAGATCTGAGGCTGCATGACAGAACAACATGATGAAACTCATACGCTTACAGTTAGAGCAAGTACACCATACTCGGCTACCGCAGATTAGCAGAAAACTTATTGTGAGCTAAACCCATAGGGCCTCATTTATTAAATGTGTGTGCCCACAGATTTGATCTTACAGTGTGTGTACGCTAAAATCCACACCAGCTTTCTTATTTATAAAAACAGTCTTCTACGTGTAAAAGCAGTGTCAGAGCAGACACACTTCCTTGTGGAAGAGTCGGAGAACTGCAGGAGTTTGAGCAATTCTTGCCGCTCGTCGTTCTCAAGGAAAGCACGTTGACTTGATCTTAAAACTGTGTATTATCCAGAGCTTGTCTCCTTAAAGAAATTTAAAAATGGGGTCCAAGATTTTAAGATCAGGTTTTATTCTAACTCCAAATTGAATCTTTTGAAGTTTGAGGGCAAAAGTAGGTGAAACCCCACTGACTGTTGGAGGAGATGCGTTTTACATTCATTAGTATAAGCCGTCCAGCCAACAGTGTGCAAAATATTATTATTAATATTATTCACGTACACACATTTGAGAAGTGATCGAAAGATCAAATGTAGGACTGTTTCTAAGCAACATTTTATATTGTGTATAATTCACCCAAAATTAATATTTCTGTGTGAGGGTAAAAAAAATACAGTTTTCAGAGTTTTAGTGTCAGTACTACATTAAATTACTATATATAATGTTGAATATAATGTATAATAATGCACTGGGGAATATGTGTGTGTCCTGATAATGCCAGATGTCTGATGTTACCAGTAAAAGTGTCCTACATTATTTTAAATATATCTAGTCAGTGACAGAGTGCAAACATTCGTCTCAAAAATAATTCAGTATTTTCCTCTTCAGAATCATGAATATTGTTATTCTGGTGTCTCTATTATCCTGTGCTTTGGGTTTAAGCATCAAGTCTGAGTCTATTCATTTACACACATAATATAAAACCAAAATTAACATTTTAATCAACAGCACATTTTTGGTCAACCTTTTATCATATGTCTTGGAGTATCGCAATAATATCGTATTGTGAGTTGAGTATCGTGATATGTATCGACTCGTGACATGAGTGTATGGTTACACCCTGATGTCTGTAATTCTGTATATTTTGCTGTGACATGACCTTTGAGCACTTCATGTGTAATGATACACGACCATATGTGTTTCTTGTCTCCCTCGCACAGCGTTCCAAAATAGCAGTGTACGAAAAAATGTGGTCGTACATGAAATCGGCCGAGCCCTCCGTCTTCGCCAAGACCACGCCGGACGGAGTGGCACGGGTACGAAAGTCGAAGGGCAAGTTCGCCTTTCTGCTCGAATCCACCATGAACGAATACATTGAGCAGAGGAAGCCCTGCGACACCATGAAAGTGGGCGGCAATCTGGACTCTAAAGGCTATGGTGTGGCGACCCCCAAAGGCTCAGCATTAAGGTGGGTGGAATAATATAACAATATTCTCCATGTTGTTATAGTATTCCACCTACCCTGATGTCCTGTGTTGTCATTTCCCCCTCCCCAAACCCCCCTCCCCAAACCCCCTCTATTATGACAAAGAGGTAACGGTATAATGCATTTTGATTGTTATTTGATGATGCTTCTGATCAGTGCTCTCTTCTTTAAATGTTTGTCTTTTCCAGTTTTTCAACCAGATTTTTGTCATTTCGAGTGGCCATCATTTCTCATCTGTGTGTGTGTGTGTGTCTGCGTCCCTTCCCGTCTCTCTGCTGTCCTTCTTGTCCTTCGATCTTTCTCTCGCTGTCTCGTGTTGCTGTCCTTCCTGACTGTCGTGTTGTCACTTTTAATTTAACAGTTCAACGGTTTTTCAATTTAGCTTGTAAAAGCTGCGCTGTCACTTGTGACGAATGTTAATTGCATGATGTTTGTTGTTGTTACTTTTCTTCTCAATGACAATGTCCCCATCCCGCACACTTCAGTTTGAGACAGCGTAACCCTCCATGCCACCTTGACTATTTAACACTTTCTTTGCTCTGAGCGTCTCTTACCTTCATATTGGTGAAATTCTTAACCAAATTGTGCTCTTTGAACCATTCTGATTATCTATAATTGACTCTCAGTAGTAGTAGCTCACCGTATTCAGTAACGTTACCATTACTACTACTATGCTAATGCAGTAGATTGCTCACAGACCTGTGCATTTTCTTACAAGTTATGTTTTATTGTTTCAAGAAATGCTGTTAACCTGGCAGTTTTAAAACTGAATGAGCAAGGCCTGTTGGACAAATTGAAAAACAAATGGTGGTACGACAAGGGAGAGTGCGGCAGCGGGGGAGGTGACTCCAAGGTCAGCCTCAATGTCACCGAAATCGGGTACCATAGTGCAGAGTAATCGGCAAGCCTGTTATTCCTGAACCGAGCCAAACCAAATCCAAAGACAAACACTCCTTTCAGTGACCCCACACATTAATGTGCCATCTGAGAGAAAACCAGAACCCTGACTTGGCTAACGGAGGAGAGAAAATGACCAGTATGATTTTGTCCTACTGAGGAGAAGTGATCTTGTTGTGTTCTTACTTTAGCGTAGCGCTCACCCACAGATGTTAGCGCTGTCAGTTAGCAGCTGGAGCTGCGCTAGCTCATTAGCCACATTAGCGCTGAGACCGGTTTCAGGAATCGGGGGACACATCCGCCTAGCAGACAGTGAAGAGAGATTTCAGATTGCCTTCTCGCTTTGCTTCTGCCAGGCGGATGTCCACGGACGGTAACCTGGTCTTGCTAGTTAGTTTTCTTAACTCGGGTAGAATAACAATGCTACTTGTCACCAATTTATGCCAGACGTTAAAGTGGAAGTGTGTAAAGGCCCTTTCCAAACCTAGTAGAATCAACCTACTCGGGTGTAATAATATATCGTGTCACAATTTATCGTAATACTAAGATGCAACAATATGTATTGTGCACTCTTAAAAATGTAGGTTCCAAAATAGGGGTCATAGAAGAACCATTTTGGTTCCCAAAAAAAACTTTTAGTGAATCGTTCTAAAAATAATATTTTTTGAGGTGATTTGGCCGCTCATTCAGTTCAAACATCCAAAAGTCAATTTTTTATTAACTTTGAGAAAGGTTTGTGTAAGATAAATAATCATTCTGTTAAATTTAATGTAATGGTTCTTTATCTGCATCATTGACTCCATAAAGAACCATTTTGTTCCACAAAAGTTTATTTATAGTGGAAAAAGGTTCTTTAGATTATTAATATGTTCAAAAAATGGTTCTTCTATGACCCCTATTTTGGAACCTTTATTTTTAAGAGTGTGGATAGTTCGTTCAAAATGAGTTTTAGTGTCAGTGCTACATTAAATTACTATATATAATGTTGAATATAATGTATAATAATGCACTGGGGAATATGTGTGTGTCCTGATAATGCCAGATGTCTGATGTTACAGTAAAAGTGTCCTACATTATTTTAAATATATCTAGTCAGTGACAGAGTAAAGCATATTCACCTGAAATAATTCAGTATTTTCCTCTTCAGAATCAGGAATATGGTTATTCTGGTGTCTCTATTGTCCTGTGCTTTGGGTTTCAGCACCAAGTCCGAGTCTATTCATTTACACACACAATATAAAACCAAAATTAACATTTTAATCAACAGTTCATTTTTTGTTAAGCTTTTATCATATGTCTTGGAGTATCGGTATCGTGAGTTCAGTATCGTGATATGCATGGAATCGTGACACGAGGGTCTCGTTACAGCCCTAGAATGTAAAATCATTGTAACATCCACTTCAGCTTTAATGTCTGGCAGAAACTAATAACCTGTAGGTTTAGTCTCATCAAGGCTGGTAAGAGAAAACACTGACACACACGATGTGATCTGAGTCTTGAGAGGCTAAGAATAGCACAGAGAATTCCCATCTCCACAGAAATCTGAAATCCATTCCTTCATCTGATCCCGGCTGTTCTTCCTCGCTCCTCCCGGGCGATGTTAACCCACACAGCAGGGGACGCGTCTTATTGTCTACTCGTATGGAGGTGAAGATTAGCTGATGTGCTACTCTTAGACTTTCCAGGTCATTTCACATTGTACAGAAGGGCCGTTTTCTGTGCAGCTGATGTTGTTGTTTATTTTGAGAATAATAGTAGAAATGGGGACGCACATGATGAGGGCTAACAGTGCTTTTTCACGTGTGTCCCAGACTTCTCCATGAAAGTGTACAACGTTAAAAGCCTCATTTTCAGGACCTTCAATTTTGCCCGAGCACGGATGTAGTTTGTATAATAAATGCAATATAGAGCAGACATTTTCTCGACATGTAAAAAGGATTTATGTAACCACTAAAAGCATTTCAATTGAAATTTCTTGCAATCTACCAAAATAGTTCAGTGTACATTTGCATAACATTTAGAATGGTAAATGCTAGCTTTTTCACCACTTAACAATATAAAAAAGTTTTAGTGCTTGAATACGTTGTATAATCTCAGTTTTGAGGATGTTGGGAAGATTTTCGATTCATTTAAAGTCAACATGAAATGCCATTCGCCGCATTGTATGTATGTGACATTTCTGAGTGAAATTTTGTGATTGTTATTTGTTCAAATCCACTATGTAGTGCTGTTGTTATTTGCTATTATCACTAATTTATATATATTAAATTAACTAGAATTTAATACTGCACTGATGATAATTTCATACTAAGATTTTAGAAAGGCTGGAATACTTAAAACAGAAAAAAGTAACAAAGGCTCATTGGGAAAAATGTGCAAAACTGCAATACATAAGCTCTGGTACAGCAGTGCACATGTGCAGCGCTCAGGTACGAGTGAAACACGAGTCACAATTAAAGCATGCTTTCTTCAGCAAATGTGTTTTTATATCACGTTTGCTTTTGTTCACACTATTGGTTATGATTAGGGTCGGGTTTAATGTAGGTGGTACATTATTTTCTAGGGCTGTGGAACGATTAATCGCATCCAAAATAAAAGTTTGTGTTTACATAATATACGTGTGTGCGGTGTATAATTATTTTGTATATATATATAAATATAAATACACAAACATGCATGTATATATTTAAGAAAAAATATTTATATTTATATATAAATTATCTATAAATATTTATACATTACATACATGCAAATATTTTTATATATAAATATACAGTATATACTATATAACTATACAGTATACATGCATGTGTGTGTATTTATATATACAAAATAATTATACACAGCACACACACATATTATGTAAACACAAACTTTAATTTGGATGCGATTAATTGTTTCACAGCCCTATTTTTAGAGCTTTTAACTTTTAATGCCACTTTACCAGACATTTCATTTCTGAATCGCAACGATACATATATATTATATTTATGCATTTGGCAGACGCTTTTATCCATAACGACTTACATTGCATTTCAAGGTACACATTTACATTCTTATCAGTTCTTGCTTTCCCTGGGAATCGAACCCATGACCTTGGCGTTGCAAGCACCAATGTGTTTGATCAAGATCACCTGTTCACCTGAGCTACAGGAAAGCTAAAAACATATAAAACCAACATAATAAACGTTGCCAGATTCACATTCATTCGTCTTAGGTGAGGCTGAACACTCTTTCAGCGCCACTCACTAGATATTTCACTTTGAAAGTGTCGCGAAACACGCAAGAAGCAGCATAATATAATTTTGTGCAGCCACAGACATGTTTTCCCAATGAGCCTGGATTGGAAAAAGGCTCATACCTTCATAGCAAGTGTGTATGGAAGCTTCTTTCCGCCACAGAATAAAAAATAAAAAAAGGTAATTGGGACTTTTTATCTAACAATTCTGACTTTTTGTCTCAGATTTGCGTGATATAAAGTCGCAATTGTGTGTTATAAAGTCAGAATTGCATGATGAGTCTGAGTTTTTTTCTCAGAATTGCATGTTTAAATCGCACAATTTTGACTTTATAACACACAATTAGGAGATATAAAGTCAGAATTGCAAGATATAAACTCACAATTGCAAAAAAAGTAAGAATTGCAAGTTTATACCTGTATGTGATATAACGCGTGATATATAGCGAGATTGATATATAGCGAGAAAAAAGTCAGAATTGGGAGATTATATCTGTATCTGATATCTTATATCTTCAATTCTGACTTTATAACACGCAATTGCGCCTATATCGCTATTCTGAGAAATAAAGTCAGAATTGCGAGAAAAAATGATCGCAATTATCTTTTAAAATGTTTTATTCTGTGGCAGAAACAAGCTTCCATAAGTTTGGCCTAAAGGTGACATCTTCCAAAAAACAAAAGAACGTTTCTGAGGCGTTCGAGTCTTCACATTTTGTTCAAAGATAACATACACAACCCCGCCCAATTAGACCAGAAATGTGTATTCAGCCAGAACATAATGATTTCATGTTGACTTAAATTGTCATTTCTGGAAACTTTTTCATAGTTTTCTAATTCCTGAAAATGGGGCCTAAAGTCTTTTATAACTTCAAGGGAGCAGGTTTTTCAGTGCAATCAAAAGCATTGTGCTCCCTGCCTGTGGATGAAGGTGAAAGGTTATGTGAGCTTTCATAATCACCTTCTTTGTTCCAGCTCTCTGTTTTTGCAGTTTGCAGTGATTTGAAGCCCCCATTAGTCGACATGCAGTGGATGGGCTAGCTCTAATGATCTAATGCAGTGAGTCTACAGTGGCGCGTCTGGACCCAGCTGTGGAAAAACACAACAAACAGAGCGAAAAACAGGAGAAAAATCCACATTAAGCCACCTGCAACAAACAGACATCACGAGTCCCACAACCCGTTCTCCTCCCTTCCCTGCCATCCTCCTGGCTGCTGATAGGTTTCCCACTGCAGGCGCTCTGGATAATTACGTTGTTAATCAATGTCTCTCCCCGAGCTTAAAGAAATGTTAGGACCACAAAGCTAAATCAGCAGCAGGCATGAGAAATGTAAAGAACATTTAAGCGACTAATTATGTCTAGACGAGTGATGGCACGGCTTTCTATTATATATATAAAAAAAGAAAAAAAACAGTCAAAAATCAATCATAGAAGTTTACATAACTTTATTTTAGAAATATGTCGTTCTGTAGCGATAATGTTTAGGTTAGCAATGCACTTAAAGTCAACATGAAATGACTACGGGTTTATTACGCAAACCCGTAATCAATGTGATATTCAACAAGAAAATTATTTTATTTCAATCAACAAGAACTGATTGCATATTGTGGAAAAGCGATATAAAAATGTGTGTGGGATTTACTTTGTAACAATTTTCACTCAGAAATTGCTAGTAAATTTCACAAATAATAACAAAGAAATGGTAATTTTGAAGTCTAAAGACGAATTTCTTCTAAAACACACTCCAATAGTCTTTATTTACAACATTACAGTATACCAAAATCAGTTGTGCCGTATGGAAGCTTCTTTCCTCCATGAAAAAAAAAAATGCTACTTTTTTTCTGACTTTTATTTCTTGAAATTGAAAGTTTGTAACTCGCAATTCTTTTTTTTTTTTTTTATTATTTCTTAGAGTTTTGAGATATTACTTTAGATTAACTTTTTTTTCTTTTCTTTTTTTTTCTGTGGACAGAGTGCAGGACACAAGACATTTCAGAGGTGGAGCAAGTCACTGCATTGTGATGAAGGCAAATTTTGATTTCATGTTGACTTTAATCACCTGAAACACCTGCTAGTGTTATGCTAACGGTGTATAACCATACCCAAAAACGGCCGCAACGTCAATTTTTGATGACGAGTAGATTGTTTATTTACAACAGTCCCAGCTTCGTTAGCAGCTAATGCTAACGTCATTCACAGTCCCCGTAGCCACCGATTAGCAAAACGTAGCATTACTCCAGCAGGCAGCGTTTAGGAGGTAATCTCGCGTTAAACACCCGAACACAAGTTTTCCTTGGTAAATGCTTTGACTGTTTGTGTGTACGGTCTTGTTTACTTTTTGTATGTGTGTCTGCTTGTTTGGTTTCTTTGTACTCTCCGCCTATAATCCGTTCACAGAGTCCTAACGCCAACTCTCCTCAGCCTGAGCAAAATACTACTGGTAGTTTTCGTTGGTCTGTCAGTCAGTCGAGGGTTCCAGTGGAGATCCACATTCTCAGATGATCAAATTAACCAAGAAGCTTCTCTGCTTTTATAGCGATCTCTTCAGAAACCTGCCCGCTCTTCTCTTAACAGTGTATGCCGATTACTCAAAGCGATACGGGTAGGTCCTGGCACACTAGATTAGCCCTGGTGAATGGAAGGTACTAGTCAGAATGCCTGCCACATGTGTGTTGATAATGGCCAGGAGCCCTGCTTTATCGCTTTGTAAAGTATGAAGTAGTTAAGGCTTGAATAACATAAAATAACATAATATAATGTTATTTATGTTATTTCCCACGTGAAGAACTCCTGTAAACCTTGCAGTATTGAAACTCAGTGAACAAGGCATCTTAGCCAAGCTGAAAAACAAATGGTGGTACGATAAGGGTGAATGTGGAACCAAGGACTCGGGAAGTAAGGTCAGTCGCTGCAGGTCTTTTGTACTGATTCACAAAAAATTGCATTTTGACATATTGTTCATATGCAAAGAACAAGCAAATAGTCAATAGCTTGATTTAACTCATGTGTAAATGTAATAATTCATGGCCACAGATAAGGAAAAAAAAAAAAGGCACGTGGCTTACAGTTTTGCACTATTCCCCATGCATTATTATTTTAGATGATGAGATAAATTATGAAAAACATTTTTCTGTTTGTTTTTTTGTTTTTAGTATTTTATCCAATGAATGCCTTCAAATAAAGCCGTAATGATAAATCTTTTAATGGGGAATTAGTTAAAAGTGCAAATTGATCAACTGATTAGATACATTTTTTGCATACCAATTGTCTTTCTTGCTTATTTTTCACTTGATATAAATGACACAATAACCATTATGCTGCAGTTCTTACTCACCAAACTTCGAATTTAAAATTTGATGTATTAGTGTTGTAACTTATTTGTCTTTTACTCAAGAAAAAAGGCCTATTGATTATTTGTTAAGCACGAACGTCGTGATGAATTTCATTAAAGGAGCGAAGGTGGACTTGTCTAGTTTAGAAATTTAAGAAGGAAGTGAATTTCCAGAAGAGTCGAAATGCAGCAGTAAAAAAAAAACATCTCTATAAACGGCAAATAGTGTAATACTAATGGACAAATTTTTAATGGACAAGTTTGGGGGGTAAACTGCAGCAGAATGGTTGGACTGATTCTTAAACTCAGTACTCTGGTGTAGAAAATATGTCAAAATATTAATTTGAAAGTTAAAGGATGGAAAGGCAGTTGTTTAAAGTAAGGTTATTAAGTCAGAGGTCTGACCTGTACGTAACTGACCAGCTTCCTCAGATACATGAAGAAGCCAATGAGAAGATCAGGTTAGAGAAAACATCTACATTCACCAGTTATGGTCCAGATTGACTTTAACTTACATTGAGCTAGAGCTTTAGATGAGCCGTATCATAGATGTAATTCTCCATTGGAATGTAGATTCCTCTTTTATCAGTAGACATGTGTTTGATATAGTCAGTAGTCCTGCTTGATAGAAGAGTTGTAGAGTGTGTTTTGTCACATGATTTCCACTGTCAGATTTGCTAACTATGTGCCTCGCTTCTCTTAGGACAAGACAAGTGCACTGAGCCTGAGCAATGTTGCTGGTGTCTTCTATATTCTGGTTGGTGGACTAGGGCTGGCCATGATGGTGGCTTTGATAGAGTTTTGTTATAAGTCCCGTGCCGAAGCCAAACGGTTGAAACTTGAAAAGAACGCACAAAGCTATAAGCCGGCCCCGCCAGCCAACACACAAAACTTTGCCACGTACCGAGAAGGATACAACGTGTACGGGACGGAGAGCGTGAAGATCTAACGGTAATGCTTCTACGCCGTCTGAGTGTGTGTGTGAGTGCGAGCGTGTGTGAGAGCGTGTGTGTGAGAGCGTGTGTGTGTGTGAGCATGTGTGTGTGTGAGTGTGTGTGTGTGTGTGCCAAAGCCGGAGATTGTGTTTGCCCTCACAATGTCATTAATTCCAGATAATGGAATCAATTGAGAAGTGCAGCGGTCTCTGGCTGATTTTTTCTCTCCTAATGCTGGCTTGTTTTCAAACGGTTGCATCAGTCAGACTGCGATGGAAACACATTCTGTTAATATTTGTACTGTGGCAGGAAATAATGAAAGAAATCCATGTTCTACATGTGTATCGTTTGGCACAGAGAAAAACAAAAAACAAAACAAAAAAAATCTGACAAACCAACCAATACAGTAGAAGATTGGAGGAACAGACCGGCTATCATTATCATCTGAAATCATTGACAACAATATAAAATCAGGACATTTATTACAATAATTATTGTGGTAACACTTTACAATAAGGTTCCTTAGTTAACATTAGTTGACTACCTTAGTTAACATGATCTAAGAATAAACAATACTTCTACAGCTTTTATTAATCTTAGTTAATATTAATTTTTAACATTTACTAGTATGTTTTTTAAATCCAAGGTTGTATTTGTTAACATTAGTTAATTCACTGTGAACAGCTGTATTTTTATTAACTAACATGAACAAAGATGAATAAATCCTGTAAAAAATGTATTGCTCATTGTCAGTTCATGTTAGTTAATACATTATAGTCCAGGTTATATGTGAAAATTATGTTCACTTTTTCATAAAAGCATGAAAGTTAGTACACATGTACAGTTTGCGGCCCTGGACATTTTGAAATGGATTACAATGATACCATATACAACATAATAAAATGTTCAGGTGAATAGTTATTGGTGAATTCAGTGACATTGTGAGAAGGATCACAAATAAATTGCAGTATCTGAGAATATCATCTGAAGCTGGGGCCACACTAAAGGATTTTTAAAATCGTATAATATTTTCAAAATGTAAGGGACCACAAACCTGACGATAAAAAAATAATAGATTTATCCGTTTTGTTCCTCTATAGTGTGGAGTGCCGCGAATGTGACCAGGAAAGCACACCACACTAACAGATTTCATTCACAGACAACAGTGTCTGTGAACACGGGAAATCCTGCAAAATCTATTGCATCAAACGTGACTTTAAAGTAAACAAACATGACGGACAACTGGCACGAAGAAAAGAGTATGGATTGCTTTTTAAGCCAAGCACCAAGCCAGCGGTCGGCCGTCGGGGCAGTTTTTGAGCGTCGGCCGACTTAGGTTTTCTGGTGTGTTCAGCACCGTTGGCTCTAGTCAACACAGTCGGCTTTCATCAGCGCTCGTTCTTTGGCGTGGGTTGGGTGTGTCCCTACCCTTACAAAAAAAAAGTTAGATGGAAATGTGGAGACGATGTGAACATGAACTTTACATGTTACAGCATGAGCTGGAGGTGAGTCTTCCGTCAGCACGCTTTCTGATTGGGTATTGTTTCGTTTCACGTGATAATCTCCAGAGTATGCGCACGTTTGTCCTTGGGGTTCCCCCAACACAACTGGATTACTGATTCGATTCGAGATCATGGCAATTCAGACGTTCTTCCGAGCAGATTCGGTCACTCTTAACACACTTCATACCAGAGGAAAATCTAATAAGATAATTTGTAGAACCATCAAGATAATCGGGACTTTACCTGGCATTGTCGGAAGGGGAGAAATTGGTTCAAAATCACCCCAAATATCTTGTAGTGTGTACCAAACTTACCAAGTGATGAGTATGAGAATGCCATGGAGTTAAGCAGTAAGGGTGTCTCTGAAAACAGACATCATGAACAGGCCAAAAGTGTCCAGCTGAAATTCAAGACATTTGAGTTGGTTGGCGTGATTGAGGAAATGGGAAACCCCTTCGCAGAGGACAGCAACAACCTTCTGAAGCTGAACTCAAGAGAATTAGCCGACCAAGCTGTTATGGACGCTGTTCGAGTCCCAGAGGATGGGCCAAGAGCAGTACAAACTCTTTGTTGCAGAGAGGATGCAGGGCACAAAACGCATCACTGCCCATTTTGAAGAGGAACAAGCTCCTTCTTTTTAAAACAGCTCATTTTCATCAGGACAGTCCAAGACAAAACTCCCTGAAAAATGACTGTGCATTGTTTTCCAGACTCTACATTGGCTGTCTGACCCGTGATGGGAGTCAGGAAAACTTCTTCAAAAACAGAAATCAGGCCTACCCTCCATCACTCTCACTTCAATGTGTACTAAGCTTGGGAAACAAGGGTGATATGCCTAGAAAACAGTATAAGAAGTGCCCCAGACAGTGCCTCACTAAATATTATATGGGTCAGCAGTCATCAACATGCTGAAACCAGGCGTAGTTAAAACCTTCAATGACTTTTCCAGAAAGATCTTCAAACCTTATATGAAAGAGAAACTTGAAATAGTCAACAGAGTGGATGTTGTATGGGACTGCTAAGTTACCAGCTTAAAGCCCTAGAAGCGGCGAAAGGGGACAAAAACAAGAGTGGATGGAAAAAGACAAGTTTGCACACATGAAGAGGCACATACAAGGATTGCTACTCCATGCCTTGGATGCTGCAAGAAAAGGATTTGAAAAGATCACCCTGGGCACTGTGGACCAACTGTTGTGGTTCTAGCCATAGCACATGTGCCAGAGCTGGACATTGAGGAGTTGTGGGTGGACTGGCAAGAACTTCAGATACATACCTGCCCATGAGATTGCCAAGTCTCTGGGACCTGACAAATCCAAGGCCCTTCCTGTGTTCCATGCCTTCACTGGCTGTGACAGTCTCTGAATTTGCAACCAGGGGCAAGAAGGCAGTATGGGATACCTGGAATGCAGATTAAATGGCAACACAGACCTTTATGGGTCTGTCAATGGCTGCAAAAAGCATTCCAGAGGAGGTCATTTCCATTCTTCTGCTCTTCACAATTCTCCTCTACGATCGCATCAGCAGCCAACTCAACATCGATCAAGCTCGTCTTGAGTTGTTCACAAAGAAAAGGAGGAATGGAGCAAATCCCCCCCAACTAAGGATGCGCTGGTGCAGTGCAGCCAAGTCAAGTCACCCTCATTTATATAACGCTTTTTACAATATAGATTGATTAAAGGCATCTTTACAGTGATAATAGGAAATTCATTCAACAAAGACTGTTGTAAAAATCAGTATGTATTAACTTAGGGGCCGCTTACACAACACCGTTCTCAACTGAAAACAGAAAACCCTCAGTGCTCTCCAGCCATTCATCCACACGACAACGGCGCCCTGGTTATGTCCCTGGTGGCCCGAGAACGCAAACATGAGTTTTGAAAATGATACCGTTCTCATCTCTGCGTAAACTTCAAAAACGTGAATCTGTGAAAATGGTGACGGTATGCACATGCAAATTACGTGTTCGGTCCACAGGCATGCACGTTTGAATGCGTATGTGCGCAGACACATTGTCTTTGTTTACAAAGAGCAGCAACTCAAAAGAGCAGTGTACCAAGGAGGACACTGTTGGGGAAAAGCACTTGAGGTGGCACCAAATATCCCTACATCCAACCCCAGTCTGTAGGAGGACCCAAGCGATTGGAGACTATTGTGGTCAACTATTCCACAGGCAAGCCAGTCCATCCTTAAACTCTTCAGTTGTGGCTGCAAGAAAGGCTGCCGTTGGCATTGCAAATGCAAAAAAGCCTCCTTAAAGTGCACAGCTCTTTGTCAATGTGGAGGAGACTGTGAAGGAGACATTGAACAATAGGTTCAACAACAACATTATCAAACAAATGTGTTTCTGAAATTGATTTTTTTTTAAGTAAGTCTACTCTTTACAGTCACTATATTGTCAAGGTTAATGAACAAGGTTAATCACAGGTTGATTAAGTTTTTTAAACTCTACACAACATGCATGCAACAGTGATGATATTATAAAGTCTAGCCTAGGTTCTCAGATACTGTGATTTCCTTCTCACAACCCTGAATTCACCATTAACTATTCACCTGAACAGGTTATGATGTTGTATATGGTATAATTGTAATCCTTGACCATCAAAACATATGGGTAGACATAATATTTTCTGTGTTATCTTGGTTGATTCAGGATATGATACAAAATACATAATTTGACTATGGTGGAAAGTAAAATGGCCGCAATGGCCGGCACGAGGTGTTTTTGCGATGCCTCCATTTCTGAAAATGTTGTCCCAATTGTCCCAAACTGTACAAGAGTACCAAGTTTTATGCTTCTATAAAAGTGAACATATCACATCAAATTTTGGACATATTACCTGGACTATTAACTAATGAAACTAATTGTAAAGTGTTACCGTTATTGTTTTCTTTTAAAATCAGCCCAACAGATACTAAAATAATGTATACATAATTACACTACATCTGGGGTCTGTAAAACAAAGTTTCAATGTTTTTGATATAAAATCAATTGAAAGTCAATGCAATGTCCTCATTAATAGCGTGTGTGTGTGTGTGTGTTTGTGTTTTCAGACTCACAGCCTGGCAGCGTGGTGTGACGATTACGACAAACACCTTACAGAGACGGCTGGATCTACAGGAGGGGTCAATGCTTCTCTCGCCCTCTCTCTCTCTCTTTCTCTCTCTCTCTCTCTCTCTCTCTCCATACACACCTCAGCTCCAGCCTCTCTCGCCCACGCAGATGCCACAGCCAATCAAAGACCTCGGTCGCGCCGAGCGCCGACATAATTGGGATAGATTTCTTCAGTGCCTTATGGAATATTCAGAGTCTCACACACTGATGCAAACTCATCGCAGGAACATTGCATCGCTCCAATCAATGCCATCATCTTATCTGTGAAATTAAAAGCGAGAAATAAAGCCATCACTTGCGATCTTAGCACACCGATCGGACTCGAGGCGTCTTCTCTGGACATTGTGCTCGAGCTTGTACTACTGTAAATTTGCTTTCACACTCATTCCATCGGTGTATTGATTTATCAGATTATGGATCGGGATCTTCGTGAGTCGGTCGGATATGTTGCGGTATATCGTGTGCTTTTCTTTTGTCTGATGATCTATATTTCTCAGAAGTTCAGAAGCTATAAACCCCATTTGACCTTCAATAATGTGAGCGTCAAAAAACCAAAAAAAATCACGATCTCATTCAGTCGCACACGCTTGACATGAACTTCCAAGATTTTTGTAGTTATTATATCGGCACAGTGTACAAGAAACCCAATCTATCAAACGGATCACATTAATGTAGATAAACCGCAATCCACAAAAAAAGGACATGGCTTTTACGATGTAGTATTTGATTACCTCACGGTTCTCCGGATATAATTCGCACATGAAATCAAGCTTTTGAGATTTAGTTTTTATTTGATGAGCATTATTAGTGTTTGGTGAATTATTTAGGAAAAACAAGACTAGGATTAATAACATTTACAATAGATTTATAAACGGAGCTAACGGGAAAGCTTAGCACATTTACATTTTGCTGTGACATTTTTTTTGTGTTGGAGAGAAGGAAAACAAACTGTGACTCCATGGATATCGCTGATCCTGGACAGATAGTTTTATAACGAAACGCTTTTAAAAAGACATCAACGTGGAAAACGAATCGAAAACCAACTGTACATTTCTAGTGAAGGATTCACAAAACGAATGACTGGATTCCCAAATTTTCTATCTGCATGCGAAAACTTGTGATTGCCAAGTAAAGCCTTGCGACTTCCATTAGATTCTAGACAGAGGGTCGGTAGAAAGTGGGTTTCAGCGTTGATATTTTGACCTGTTTCTTCCTGTAAAACTGCACTTCTTCAGCCCAGAGTACATGAGCGGGCGACAGGCTGATGTAAGACATGCATGCGTGGGCGTCCGTTCCCCAGCCCTGATAGTGAGGCCTTGTACAAAGAATTTTAATACATTTTGTAAATAAAGACCAAAAAAAAAAAAAAAAAAAACCTGTATAGAATAATGTGTGGGGGCTTTTATTTTCTCCTGTGGTTCTCAATTTATTAATGCTGGCTATTTTTTGCCGGGAAGGGTTTGGATTACCACACAACAACGGCATTCTCCGTCTACTCCTGAATTTTATTTTATTTGTCACAAACGAATGGAGTCAGCATCATGTGCACAAATTAAAGAAATGCTGACTTAATCCTCCAAGAGGGAATTTTATGGAATATGTGATCTTTTGGCAATTAAAGGTAGGGTAGGCAATTTCAGAGATGCTAGCTATTAGAGATGCGCGGTTGGCAGTTATAGCCGCGGATGATGAGTTTTGTGATGCGGTTGCGGATGAAATAATAGCCCATCCGCTCATCTCTACTAGCTATAGAGTCATGACGTATTTTTGTAGGTTAAATCGTACGTTTCTTCGGAAAAAAACAAAAACTCAATAGGATTTTCCATTGGCTTCAGGATTACTGCAGAAAATAAGATCTGTGACCAACAAAAGCTTATTTTTATTCGTGATAATCTTCACAAATGAACTTTTATGAGTTTCAAAAAATAAATATAATCCGCAAAAGTAAAAAGCTAAACGCAAGCTATAAATGAACTACAACAGGGTCACGTGACTTCGCTAAGCTTCCGACAACTCTTTCAGTCTTGAAGAACGTTTTCCCTGAAAGGTCGAGTTAATAGTTTGTGAGAGACAAATAGTTTGTGTTTTATGATTCTCCCACGATTTTGAATAGTCAGCTAAAAAAATAACATGTAGCCTGATTTGCTAGAGGTTCTTACATAATGGTAGTTTCTGCAGTTTTTTTTTAACAATCAGAAACCATTGAATGACTCACTCATTAAAACTTCACCTGTGTCATTACTGGATGAATCAGCGTTTTTGAATAAATCTGTTGAATGAATGATCCACCTACTGGTGTAACGATGTGATTGATACAATCTTTATTCAAGCTATTTTCAAAAGGTGATTTACTCTGCTTTCATCACTACTGTAGACATCAGTGTTTATTTCCAAACTATAAACTTTTATCCCAGTACTGCTGTGATCATTTGAATTATTATAACACGGAAACAATGCAACTGTGTTGAGAAGACTATTTTTGAAGCTGTTTCATGTGACAACTGCTCTCTCTGGCTCAACGGCAGTGTCGACGCAGATTTGAATCGCTGTGATCTACTTGTCAAAGGTTAATAGACACAGATATGATCTTGTGCATGTTTGAATAGAGCTCTTGATCTTTCAACCGTTCAGCTCTACAAGGCTTTGAAAGCAGATTAGTAAATGTATGAGTTTACCTGTTCTGCTGAAGACGTCCCATTTTATGTTGTGGGAATAAAACGTGGCAATATCTCGAGCTTGGAGGAACTGTTCGGTGACTGTTTGTCTACAACTTCTGCATTGTCATTCATTTTGACTGACAGGGTCTAAAAATTCAACAATTATTACCAGTCATTTTAATTTTCATATTTTAATTATAATAAGCCATTTAATAGTCTCTGTTTTTGTTCACATTTTCATTTTTATTCACAAACGTGGACAAGCAGGCAAGATTGTTCATTTATGAAGAGAATGTTGAGTCACTTTTCATGTTTCATCATGAATGTTTGTCCAATAAATCGTAATAAGCAGTTACTTTTGATATGAAACAAAGTCTAAGCTTTCAAATTATGTCAATTTTATCACAAATTCAAACAATACCGTTTTGGCGCTCTTTAATGTGGCGCGAGAGATCGAAGTGAGCGCGAGTGAACGCGATCATCCATTCACTAAGTTACAGAACGAAATAAAAATGAATGAACATCAGAAAATGTTGAAAGATAGCCAACATTCCAGCTTACCGAGATCCGTATGTCTCTCATGTAAAACTCAATCAGTGTTTCAACCGTAGAAAGACGTCAATAAAACAGTTTGTAAACTATCAGTAACTCAGAAAAGCTATTCGCTGACCATTAACTTGATAGTCAGCAAGAGCGCACTCACCACCAAGTGGACAGGGGTGAGAATTACAGTTACAAGTTACTTACAATACATCTCACACGATGTAATCTGTCAAAATGACTGACGATTTTCCCGCCACTGCTAAAAGAACTCCGTCAATGATGGACAATTGTAGGTTCACTCTGGTTCTGAGACTTTCACAGAATATAACGGTAGGTTAAAAAAAAAGTAACATTCAGTCCACTTCTATTATTGATCGTTATCAGGATGTGAAGAGCATTTCAACCAGTGTTACAAAAAGTGTTTCTGAAAAACATTGCTATACCTTTAAATTAGAATAATATTTTTCTGCAATTAATTGAAAATGAATTCTGCAGTCAAAATGAACAGACGGTTGAATGGTTTGTTGATAGTCCAGACACTTTCCCACCTCTGATGTGTTAAAACAAGCCACTCTTTGTGCTGCTCATGTTCTGTTAAAACGCTTGGATAATAGACGAGGAAAACACTGATTAAACACAATGAAACGCCATTTAGCTCACAGTAGCACAGCCTTTATTGCCTTAATGAAACATTTGAGCTATTCAAAAGACAGCATAACTGGGTGTATATTCACAATAACATCCATTTCATAATATGGAAAGTGAATTTGAACAGAATTAATATGATCTCTTCAAATACACTGATAGACATTAAGGCCACACTTACAATTTTAGTAATATCACAATGAGAGTCATTTAAAGGACAATAGCACAAGGAAAACAGAAATAAAACTGGGTTGTTAAGTGTGAAAACATAAAACAATAGGTACTGTTCAAAACAAAGACACAAATATTGTGAAATCCAAAGGTTAGTGGATTATTATGAGCATATTTACATTTAGGGAGAACTGACTTCATACATACACTAAAACACCAGCTAGGGGGCATTTCAGAAAACATATCACATAAACCCTGAACTCTTACTGGATCCGAACCTGCAGTCTGGAGTAAAGTCAGCCGACCTGGAGTGTGAAACATCCTCACCCGAGCACCGAATCCAGACGAGTATTTTAAATACCCAGATAATGCTGAAAAAAATGAAGGCTGTGCCCAAAATTGCCCCCTATAACCTCATTCACTAATATAGTGCACTTGAGGGAGTGAGTTTGTGCTTGCTGTTTAATTATCATTTGAAACTTAGCAAACTGGCAGCATCAGTAGTGATGGAAATATTTATCTTGAACGCTGTCATGTATAAACCTTAATTAAACAATTTAATAATCAATTAAAAATTAATTTATACCTGTATGATGCGCTGCACCCACATTGGACCCGATTCAGTTACAGGCGCCATCTTCTGGCCAGACCCGGGTATTTATGCGGCGCCTCTCACAGTGCATTATGGGTGTTCTCTAGCGGCTGAGCGTACATCAGTTGTAGACTTATTGCGGTGCATTGTGGGATTTAATGAGTGCACTCGATAACAAGTGGTTTCAGACATTACTACAAATGGCTGTCCCGTCAAATAGTGCCCTGATTAAGGGTATAGGGGGCAATTTGGGGCACAGCCCATGCGGTAACGGGACGCTTCGGCTAGACACATCTTAAACAGCGAGGAGGTTAACAGACTGATGTCGAATGACAAAATAACCTTACACAGTTGAGTACATAGTGCATAAGTACTATGTACACGTGCATTGTCATTTGGGACACATCGGTTTAATGGTGATTTGCATATCGCCACCTACAGGGCAGTCATGCAATCTTTTATCTTTTTTATTACCGTAAAGAATTGTTAAATGCAAATAAAACTAAATCAAACTAAAAAAACACAAAAATACGTTTTTATGTTAAGCCATTTTGCTTCCATATTTCTTGATGAGATGTACCACTTATGTGTTTTTGTATAGAAATACATAACATAGAAAACTTATTTTTGACCTTTGAGTGCAGATCCATGTGTCGTCAGATAAGAATATAAGTGATTATGAGCTTAATCGCATTAGCTTGATCAGAGTACTGTTCACAAGAGGTAAGGATGCCCGAATACCATTGTACTTGTAAACATACTCCACCCACATACATTTCATAATCATTATTGCCCATTCACACCACATTCAAAGTGAAAATCACACTTCACTGAGCAAGTGTCATCAAAACTGCGACAAAAGCATCTGCAACTAGCGCTGTATTTTACACCTACAGCAATGGCATTGAGATTTTAAAAGGTTTGTAGTGCATGTGCTGATAAATCCATCTTATACATGAGAAATGTCACAAGAAAAAATGCATAATCTTTAGCAGTCAATGTCAAACTCGTGCAATGAATGCAGTCACTCAAAGTATCCAATAAAGAAACACCAGACACGTGATACACTAAGAAAACTATTTTATTTAGAAAAAGCAGACACTGTAGATTTTGCCAGATAAAAACTCCATTAAGTAATTTGGAAAGTAATGAATTGCTTCCTTTTTGTAGTCCACTTATTTACGGAGAACTCCAGCTTGCCATTCTTTATACAAATCTTTTAAAAACGTG
>CM060629.1:3725000-3782500 GCA_030578275.1 Meda fulgida
TAAAGCTGTATTTTCAGTGTAGACCGTATATAGTCTGATTTTATCCTCAAGACAACAAAAGCTGCCAAACGCATGAGACAGTCACTGAACTGCCCACATCATGTCCAGCCCTGCGCAACTCGTTCTCAAAAGAGCTCTACAAAATACAACAAATAAAACTGTAAAGCCGATCATTAGCAGCATATACATGTTCCAGCTGGAACTGAGGCGTACAGAATAAAGGAACTTAAATAGATGATCAGTGCAAACATTTCTTGAAAACTAGTCTTGCCAACAAAAGTGAATACAAATGTAAAATATATATGAAGCGTGTGGCACTGGTCCATATAAGAGCACTGAGTATGACTCTTCCTTCCTGATATGTAACAATAGTTGGTGTGTTGTCATGTGTTAGTGTTGCTTGGAAAATTGCCATTTCAGACTCTCGGCGACCCAAAGATGCTCAGCTGACAAGTGTGTGGGAGAGAAGCAAGCGGAGTGTGTGTCCTGCCGGCGCTGAGGAGTCTGGAGCAGTGACCGTACATCTGCTCAGCTGCTCTGTACGAGTTTAACTCCCTGAAGACCTTGCCAAGAAGTGCGGTCCGGTTCCAGAAAGAGCCATTCTATCGACTTCAATTAATCAGTTATTCAATCACTAATCACACATGATGGATTTTCAGCATTACTCAAGTGTCACATGATCCCTCAGAAATCACTCTACTATGATGATTTGATCCTCCGTTATTATCAGTGCTGGAAACAGCTGTGCTGCTAAATTTTTTTTTTTTTAAACCTGTGATACTTTTTTTAGGATTCATTGGTGAACCAAAGTAAAAAAAAAAAAAAAAAAAAAGCATTTATTCAAAATATAAATCTTTTCTAACATCATAAATCTTTACTATTAGTTTATCAGTTTAATAACCTTGCTGAATAAAATAATCTCTTTCAACAAAAAAGAAAAAAAATGACTGACCCAAACATTTGAACTGTAGTGTATATTGTTACAAAATCTATTTTAAATAAAAGCTGTTCTTTTATAACTTTTTATTCAAAGAATCCTGAAAAAAGTATCGAAGGTTATAAAAATATATTAAGCAGCACAACATGTTTCCAACATTGATGAATGACTTCTGAAGGATCATGTGACACTGAAGACTGGAGTAATGCTGAAAATTCAGCTTTGATCACAGGAATAAATTACACTTTAAAGTATATTCAAGTAGAAAACCATTATTTTAAAATGTAATAATATTTCAAAATATTGCTGTTTTTCTGTATTTGTGATTACAGCCTTGAGCAGAAGAGACCTTTAAAAACATGATATATACATTTGCTGGAGCGTCCTTTGACTGTAACCGGGAGTGTTCGTGATGGGAAGAGAATGCTGTTTCTCCAGCTCTGAGAGGATCCACGTAATAGGTTTCTTCTTATTAGTCGTGTTGCCGAAATATTTGAATTTGGTGCCACAGACTTTGCACACAGTATGGCTTTTATTATTGTCTTCAGAAAATCCACAATGTTGCCACAGGCGTTTCAAGCTTGATGGAGCAGCTCGTAGTCTGTCCATTTTATCTTAAACGAAGCCAATTCACCAGCACACTAACGTTCGTCTATCAACGGGCTCTCCTGTCCGGCCCGCGACCGCGGTCAGTGGAGAAGTGGCCGCTTGAATTCAACACAGAATCCATTCTGAATCGTTAGATAATGAATGACCTTTAAAGAAAGCCCTTAAACATTCCCAGCTGAGAGGATTCTGAAAACGTTCTCCCAGTCGATGTCAGGAACAGTTATATGACACGTCTTACTGAGGTTATTTCAGTCAAAGCGGACAATACCAGCTATTAGGGTGTCCTAAATGTTCCCCAGTAAGAACTGGCATCTTTGTAGATTTTTTGTTAATTAATGATATCATGGTTAAAACGTCATTGTTTTTGGTTCAATTACATTACCCTATACATATATATATATATTATTTTAAAGAAGATTAAATATTGATATGTCCATATTTCTTACAAAAGAACCAAATGTTTCATGGGGTGTACTATCTTTTTTACATGACTGCATGTCTTGCAATACAAATAATAAATTTTATTTATTACAATAAAATTTTATTACAATAAAATATAAAATTTGATTGACTTGAAGTAGTTTTAATCAGTCTGCCAAACAAACTTCATCAAATATTAAAGTCAATATAATACCAAGTATTGCATTACTAGTATTCCAACCCAACACGGTCTTCTAACATGAAGACAATTACTTTCCCAACATCATAAATATACCTCCGCTCCAAACGGGTACGTCAGGAAATCTGGAGTGTGTTTCAACAACATTAATAACACAAACTCCCCGAGAAAGAACAACAGCAGAATTAATCTCATGTATGAAAGCACTTCAACAACAGAATCTGAACTGACGACTGAATTACAAGACCATACACACAGCTGACACAACATCCCCCGAGAAACAACTGACTCCTGCAAGATAAAGCCTGTGTCAACAGATGCTGCAAACACAGCTATACCACGACTCTATATGGAGAGAGAGATAGAGAGAGAGATAGACAGATATATGGAGAAAGAGAGAGAGATAGATATATGAGAGAGAGAGAGAGAGAGATATGAGAGAGAGATAGAGAGAGAGAGAGATAGAGAGAGAGAGAGATAGAGAGAGAGATAGATATATGAGAGAGAGAGATAGATATATGAGAGAGAGAGAGAGAGAGAGATAGATATATGAGAGAGAGAGATAGATATATGAGAGAGAGAGAGATAGATATATGAGAGAGAGAGAGAGATAGATATATGAGAGAGAGAGAGAGAGAGAGAGATAGATATATGAGAGAGAGAGAGAGAGAGAGAGAGAGATAGATATATGAGAGAGAGAGAGAGAGAGAGAGAGAGAGAGAGATAGATATATGAGAGAGAGAGAGAGATAGATATATGAGAGAGAGAGAGAGAGAGAGAGAGATAGATATATGAGAGAGAGAGAGAGAGAGCGAGAGAGAGAGAGAGAGAGAGAGAGATAGATATATGAGAGAGAGAGAGAGAGAGAGAGAGAGAGAGAGAGAGAGAGAGAGAGAGATAGATATATGAGAGAGAGAGAGAGAGAGAGAGAGAGAGAGAGAGAGAGAGAGAGAGAGAGAGAGAGAGAGAGAGAGAGAGAGAGAGAGAGAGAGAGAGAGAGAGATAGATATATGAGAGAGAGAGAGAGAGAGAGAGAGAGAGAGAGAGAGAGAGAGAGAGATATATGAGAGAGAGAGAGAGAGAGAGAGAGAGAGAGAGAGAGAGAGAGAGAGAGAGAGAGAGAGAGAGAGAGAGAGAGAGAGAGAGAGAGAGAGAGAGAGAGAGAGAGAGAGAAGGATGGAATAAAATATCAGGCTGCTCAAAATTCAGCTGTGTTGCTTTTTCAGGTGGAGCCATCAGCATATTTTCAACCATCCTTCAGTGACCAAACTGCAAAAACACTTATCTCCCCGCCAGTTGACAGGAGCCGCTCAAAACGAGACTCGAGAGGCGGAAAAGAAGACCAGAGTCCAATCAGACCCCGAGGACTGAGAGAGGAGCCCAGGAGAGCGTGGCCACGGGAACAATGGGGATATTGTGGGGCTGAAATTACATTAGCAGAATATAAAATGTCCCGGCAGGAGAAGTCACGCATGTTTCAGTGCTATTCCGCCATCTTTTGATGGGAAAGGGACTTTTTAAAGACCAATGAACCAGAAAATACCAGAAAGACCAAAAATTACACATCTGGCATGTGGCGCAAAATGTGCTGTAATCTACAGGCGCATTCACGACACACACCGTGAAGCAAGTATCTCAAAAGCTAGTGAGCTGCCTTCCCACACAACCTTTCTGGGCATCCTGAGGAACGCTGCCCACACAGAGGCGGTACTCGTGGGCATCACGGGCGGGTTTGGGACGCCCAGGCAACAGTGCCTACCTAGATCCTGGCATCAGCACACACTTGGACATCTTAGCTGGGCCCTATGAAATCAGCTCCAGTTTTCACCAAATTCTGGGCTTCGATTTTTATTCCATTTTAATGCTTTAATTAAATGAATAATCAAAAATGTATAATTACAGAATTAATACAATTTTAACCATTTAATTAGGGACGTCACTAACGATTATTTTGACGATTAATCTGATGCTTTTTGTGGTAATAAAAATAGACCTAAAGCAAAGACCTTAATATATATATATATATATATATAGAATGAGGCAATAATATTTGGTTCATTTAAGTAGCAATAGCAAGTAATCATATGGTTTCACAGAACAACACTGTTTATATTATGTATATTATGCATTTTAACAATCATGTACATCATGTATTATAAAAAAATGCCTGCAGAGGCGCCGGCGTCCGGTGACCTGGTAATATTAAACCACTTCGTTATGATAGAAACACTACAGCCACTAATTTTTTTGCACAAGAATATGTGGACATCAAAACATGCAAACTCATAGGGTTTAAACTTTTAATTTGAAATCGCGATAAACAGTTTGCATATTTAGAAATATATGCATGTATTCTCCTGTGTTGGCGTAGGTTTATAAATGATTTGATGCAAATCTGGTGAAATGGCACACACTGCATTCCCAGATGAACGCTAGAAGCAACACAAACTGAGACGCATGTAAATAAAGCGCATAAATATAAACCCACTGGGCATATATGCCTTTATGGATTCACAATAGCACTATGCTATAGTTATAATGATTTTTAAAAGGTTTTCATATATCGCGGAGGCTTAGAAAACTGTCAAAAAATGCGGTTCGTGGATTACTTGACGTGGTGAATCACAATTGAGGATTTTATAAATTAGAGTACTCAAATTGAATCGAGGAATCGTGACAGCCCTACATTTAATAATTATTCCCTAATCAGAGTGCTATATTATGCATTTGATTTTTTCCAAAAATTCTGTGTTCGGTTACAATTTTATGTTTTATGATTTAATACAAAAGTTTTATCAAAAATGGTCGTAATCCAAATAATGCAGAAAACATTAAAAAAATTGAATTAATCTTTTATTAATTCCTAATACAGTTTATTGAATCATTTATTGTTAATTTCACTTCAGTACATTTTAGTGTACAATAGTAATTATTGTACACAGTAGACACCATATTGGGTAACACTATAATAACTGCACGCTATTAATCATTAGCTAAGCATTAATAAACAGTTAATTCATTTTTATAAAGCATTAAAAACACATTAAGCAGTTTATAAATACAGCTATAAATATTGTATTCTTGATTCATAAGCATATCTATAATGTGTTTAATAATTGTATTTTTATACTTTGATGATCAATTTATCATTTCTAAATGAAGTATTGCTTTATTTACAAACCAATAAACTATTAAACATTATAGATAGGCTTATAAATCAAGAATAAATAATTTACAGCTGTATTTAAAAAAACAGCACATTAATGCTTTATAAATGATGAATTAACTGTTTACTAATGCTTAACTAATAGCGTATTAAAAAGTGTTACCCTATGTGGTTATTTTATATGTACGCATAATTAGTTTCTGTACCTGAACACTTCTGTTAGACCTCAATTTGTAATTCTGTAAGAGTGTATTTATCTTTTTTTTTCTTGCTGATCCAAAAAATGATTACTGATTTGTAACCTAAATCATTTATAAACATACGTCAATACAGGAGAATACATCAATGTTTCTAAATATGCAAATTGTTGTTCATTGCAATGTTAAAATAAGAGTTTAAACCTTCGCTCTGACTTTGCATTTTTTGATGTCCATGTGTTGTTTTTCAAGAAATTACAGTAGCATTTCAAAATATCTACTCTATTTCTATTCTACAAAATAATTACTCAATTACCAAAAAATTGTTAGTGAGAGCCCTAGATTACTTAAAATATTTCAAAATGCACCTGCATTATTTTTGGATTTTGTGCCTTTTTAGTCAAATATTTCAATGACAATAATTCTTAGAAATAGTGTTAAAATATTGTCTTGCCTCGTGAACCCAATATCACACATCTTCTCGTCTTGTGAGCCAAGTGTATCATCACAGCCCAAATAATATATTTCTATCATAATTTCTTCAAAACAAACTTTTATTTTGACAGGTTGTCATGAAGACCTTTGAGTTTGTGTGCGTCTAACGATAGTTTTATAAAGTGAGCTCCTCAATCACACAGAGACATGTAGACTTGATATTTTAATATCAGGTCTTAATTTTAAAGTCTTTCTGCATTAATACATTAGCTCATGTCAAGATTTGATTAAGTGTACAGCTCAAATTTTGTGTTTATTCCGCATTATACACTACATTCCTTTTATATAAATTGATTCTGTAATTCCATCCACATTTTCTGTTTTGAGGAACTCATAGGGTCTTACTAGGACACCACAGGTGTGTTTTAAGTTTTCCAAGAAATGCAGCCTACCTAGACCACATTTGTGCGCATCAAAAGCGCTCATACAAACGATGTCTAACAACACTGTGTGTTTGGCCATCATAGATAGATTTTGAGACAAATACTGCTTACCTAACATAATTTGGGTTATTTTCTAAAGTTTTCAGCAAATACTGCATACCTACATGCAGGGTTTGAAATTAATTTTCACTCGCCGGCCAATCTGGCCACTAAATTTTTAAGTTACCGGCCATTCACTGCTTCTACTAGCCAAGAAAATAAAAGAATATAAGCTGTTAATCTGGTCAATTTATTACATTTGGTTTTATTAATGCTTATTTCAAACTAAATCCTGTCATCCAGCATCTCCTCCCTTCCTCTTTCATCCTCATCACCAAAAAGGTGTTTTAGGTGGACAGATCAATACAGTACAAAAAACATCAACAAAATGTAGGATGTTGAAAAATAATGTCTTTTCTGTTCATGTATTTTAATCTTCACTTTTGCTTCAATGCAAATGAACAATCGTGCCGTTATTTGCGTAGTGACAGGCATGTTCAAGTAAGCCATATACGCTGTATTTAATATATCATGATGACTCACGCGTTGAGTATATGCGCTAAATCTGTGCAGATTAACACGAACTTCCCCAGCAAAGTGAGTAAACATCATAAGTAACACGTCAAATTGGCTCGTGATTTGACCCGCCACAATTGATTCCTACACGCATTTGGGGGGTGTTCATTTCAAACCCTGCCTAGATGCCAATATTGGGCATGAGATGCATTTATAATGATGGTTTGAGTGGTCTGGGTAGGCAGTTTACTAGGTGGCGAGACACATTCAGAGTAGAGGGTTGAAAAGGTCCAAACCTTTGAAGCAGAGTCCTTGAGGTCGTTGAGATTGTCCTGTAGGAATGAATGGAGATGACAGATGAGCTGGAGAGGATGGCACACAGCAGCAGAAAGGGTGGGGGAGGCTGGCCGTCACTCAACACATCCCCATAAAGACCTTCAAAGACTACAACTTTCACATGGTTAGAGATGAAGAGACTGGACTATGGGAGCCTAACGTTAGTCTACACTCTCTCAACCTACATGTGCTTGGAGAACGGCACTGCATCAACTGAGCATTAACTCGTATCTTTGGTCTAAAATAGAGAATACATTCTGAAAACTAACTATGGGAGTTCATGAAGATGATTAAACAAGCTAAACTCATCTAGGATTCATAAATAAAGGGAATAGAAGGAGGTCATGTACACTTTGGTATGAGGCATCGCTCATAGAAAATTGCAACAAGATTCCTGGTCACGGACAGACAGATCCCTCTGGGAAGGCCATGCCCACACTTTTTTCCTGGTTGCCTTTCTCTAGTTGCTGGTGACATGCCATTCTCTGGATGTTGGAGTCGTCCGCTGGTCACTCTTGCTGAAAACACTTCCATGGCAGAGAGCGAATCAGGCACGGGGGAAAAAAGCAGGATGAAGAAAAAAAAAAAAAAAAAAGCAAGCAAGCAAGCAGTGGTGAAGATGAGCATATTCTTGTTGGAGATCCCGGATCTGTGACGCAGAAAAACAAGGAAAACATTCCAGCTCCTCCAGGAGTCGCAGACGTGAAGGGCATGTGACTTGATCAGGATTTCTTCCAGTGGAAACATTCTCTCATCTCCATGTTTAGTAAAAAAAAAAAAAAAAAAAAAAAATCTTATCTATTTATATTTCTTACATTTTGCTTTCTCAGAAGTAATATGCAATGATTCGAAAAAAGAAAAAAAAAATCTCAAAAAGATGAGGGTGGTTTACAAAAATAAATATTTATATTTACAATCTAACAAAAAAAAGTGCGGTGTACGAAAAGGAACAACTTGAGGCACTTGGGAAGAATCTCTTAGCAAACAAAAGTGAGGGGAAAAAAACAGCATGTGCTAGAATTTAAGATTTTGGCAAGTCCTTGGAATTTTATCATAAAAATGATGTGACATCTATCGAAAAATATTTCCCCCCCAAAAATAGTCCATAGGATGCAAAATCCCCCCCCCCCCACTGCTCTCCTACAACGGCTGGGCTCCAGAGGCCTTCTCTCAAACTCCAGTGGGTGGCGAGGAAGGTTTGGCAAACACGTGATCTCCGACAGGTAGGGACAACAGGAAAGAAGTGCACAGCTCTCCTCAGGCCATACTAACCTTAACCGCAGAGGAGTGCGACGGTGACGAGTGAGTGTCAAGCTTTCGTCTTTTTTGCTCTGCTGAGAGAGGGAATTCAAGGTTCAGTATCTAGAAACGTGTTTTTGCTTCATACAGTAGATTGAGTTTGGCTAAGGGCAAATGTAGCATCCACCAACAGTTGAAAGTAAATCCAATAAAAGAACACATCAAGTGGATTCTTTGCTCTGAACTTTTAATTTGATCAGTAACACTAAAATAAGGTCCAATCAGAGTCAGAAGCGTAATAATAAACCATATTAGGGGCTTTCACACCGGAGGAACCTTTTCATAGTTCCTAGAACTGTTGGCGGATGTTCCCGGATTTTGTCGCGTTCGCACCGCAGGAACTAGGAACGATTTTAGTTCTAGGAACTCCTTTTAGAGGAACTAATTCCCTCCTACTTCAGAGCCGGTCTAAACCAGCGCTGTGGGAACTATCTGCGACGTTAGTGTTCGTTTATTAACCAAACGCACGTAAACACCAGCACCCGCCATTTAAAAAAAAAAAGCCTATATATTTACTCCAGAAACGGACTCTACGAACATGTGAGGAGCTGAGGAGAAAATCCAACGTGACTGAGGAGACCAAGAGAAACATGATTATGTATTTCTGCCCAGCGACACTGGACAGCAACCACACGCTAAAACATTATCATATACTGTCTACTTCTATGTATAACAGTTCTAATAACGTATAAGACGGGACTGTTAGACAGACTAATGAAGATGGAGAATGCGAGCGCTGTGTGAATGTCAACAACAACAAGCGTGTCTTCCATCACTTCAGAGCTCCTACTGGCGGTGCGGATGCAACCAGGAAAACGCTCCTAAGGGAACCATAAGCTCTTGGGTAACTCGGTTCTAGCACTACCCGGTGTGAAAGCCCCTCTTTAAGCAGTTCGAGCCGTCTTACCCCGTTCAGACTCGACTCCCTCGGATCTGGGCACGAGGGACTTCAGGCTCCCGGCCCCAGCGCTCTTCTCCAGCTTGCTGCTTTCCTTTGTCTTGCTGTCGCTGGACACGTCGCGTTCCTTGGGCCACTCTTTTTCAGCAGATTTCCCATCGATCTTGGTCTTCTCTTCCTTCTTGTCCTCCTTCCTCTTCTCCTTCTCGGCCTTGGGCGTCTTCTCCTTGCTGTCGATGGGCTTCTCCTCCTTGGATCTTTCCTCCTTCGGTTTGTCCTTCCCTCCTGCCTTGGCCTCTGGAGTGCTTCCTGGGTTCTTTTCTTTCTTATCCTTTTTCTCCTTAGTGGTCTTCTCTTTATCTTCCTTCTCTTTGCTCCCTTTAGTGCTGTGGAGAGATCAGGGATCAACTGAAGTATTCTGACATGTTTTATTTACATTTTTAAGCTTTGAAACCATTAAAAATGGAGGTATTTGATGGCTTTCATTAAGAAATGGCATATACATCTAAGAACCTCTTGCAAAATATTGTTAAAAGATTCAAAAAGAGTTGGGGATTGACAATGGATTGACACAGCTGGTAAAATGTTACATAACATTTAAGATCTAATAAAACTGGTCTCCCTTGACTTTTTTTTTAAAGCAACAAAGGCTTAAAGTTGAGGCATAAATCTTATGTGGTTTGGGGAAAGAGTGATGTTAGATAAACTCTTATCTAATATAAAATGAATGAAGGGAAAAGTAGCTCTTTTTAGAACAAAAAAAAAAAAAACGTCTGCATACAAGCCCTCCAAAATCAAAATGATTGTCTTTGAATGCATTACAATTTTTGGCACATATGAAATTACAATAGTAAAGAGTAAGCTTATGTTATGTTGTAATTGTATTTAATTTATTTCTAATTAATTGTAATATTTGGCAGCGCCTCTCTTTAGTTATGATAAAGAATCATATTCATCCACACAGTCACGCAGAGCCGCAGCACAACCAATAGTGTTTATTAACCGCAAGAGGGCCACAAGTTACATAGCGTAACTTAAGTTTATCTACTTAACTACAAACCAACATGCGGCCTCAAATTTGCTTTTTGTTTTTATGTACGTTGTGTTTTCTAGAAGACAATAATTATACAAATAAGGATAACTACTATTTAGCCGTTTCACATTTAAATTTTGATACCATGCTGCAAATATTGAAAATCTATAGATATAGAATATTATATCAGTTTGACCTCCTGAGGTTGACTAGCAGATTCTTTAAGATTAATCGCCTCATTTCACTGCCTATTTGGTAAATAGAAGAGATAATTTCGACTTCCTAGAATTTAAGGCCTGTTATGTTCCCTAATTGCAGATATGCAAATCAATACAACTAGCTGAGGTGAAACTAGTCTACACTTTTACGCTCATTTTTGCATATGTGCAAACCAAATGTCTGAAAGCTAACATTACGCCAACTCGGTTTTCTAAAAGCCCCTGAGCTTTGAATTATCTTGACTTTGTAGTTCATGCAGTTCGTAAACAGAGCACATCGTGACCTCTCGGCCTTCTCATCACAGGTGAATTACATATCCCTGACTATGCCACTTTCCCTGACCCCACCAAACCTGGTTAAAACACTCATAAACCAATTACAATCTCATTTCATTCACACAATTCCTGAATGGAAATTAATGGAGACCTTTCTTCCCCAGTCTCCCAGCGACTCCCATTGAAGCATTTCTATCGAAATGATGTTTTACACAGCCAATTTGATGGGCCATCGGTGCAATTGTGAGTTGTAACAGCCATGCCTTTCAGAGATGGTTCCTTTCAAGACATTTCTCTCTGCAATTGCTCAGTTTAATAGAATTGTAAGAGGATTCTTGCCTGGAACACTGTTCAATTTGATTACACAGTTCATAAGGAAGGTAGACTTTGATAAAGGATTGATTTATTTGGCGAGTAGTTAGAAATAATAAGCCCCTGCTAAACTTTCTCACCCCAGGGCTTTAACTTTTAATGAGATTATGTAAGAGATGAGAGCAGTACATCATCCTGGGGTTCGGTACCTGTTTGGCGTGCTGTTTCCGTTGCTGCTGCTCACTTTATTGGCTGCGGTGCTGTTTTTGCTGGCAGTTTTCTGAGCCGCCTGAGATTTGTCCTTGGATTTATCTGCAAAAACACCAAGCCGACATGCACGTCACACAAGGGCAGACCTCATTATTTTGTCCATACCAACCAAACGTGACAGACTAATTGACAGAAAAAAAGACTAATTGAACCAATGCTCCTCTGTTTGGTGAAATAGTGAAGTAGTTATGAAAGTTGCTCTTGATTTAAATACACACTGCTGTAAACACTGATGATGCTGGGAAACTGCTAGCATCCTTAGTGTGCCTTTGAAATCTCATTAAAAGTGAATGAAACACAGATTGTGCTTCACAGAAAGTAAATTATTTAAACACATTTGAAAGAGTCCTTTGAGATTTAAGAGAAAAAAAGTCAAAGAACGAGGAAAGAATGGTCATTTTCAGCAGCGTACCAAAGGGGTATGCTAATGCATTTTACTCCAAAAGAGGGGATTTTTAGATTTTAAACAGCAACTGTTAGCAATATGTGCACATTTCATTCACACTGAGTGCTAGTAAATTATGCTGAAAGCCATTAATATCACAGCTACTAATGGGAGGAAGAATTTAAGTGATGATGGGGGATTTCTAGCGTAATCATGCAATGGACAGAGCCAGTTCCTCCTGCTAAAATGCATCACAACTTGCAGCAACACCATGTTTCATGATAGAGGTGCTGTTACTTGGGTTGTATTTAGGTTTTAATTTAGTTGGACTCTGTTTTAGTGCCAAACATAGTGGTTTCCACAAAATTGTTTTTTAAAAGGTTGTCACACTGCTTCCAGCAAATCCATGCATTTCCTAAAAGTGGATATACACTACTAGAGCTGCACGATTAATCGTTAAAAGACCGTTAAATGACGACGATTCGTCTATGTCTATTAAACCGTTGACAACTACGATCACCATGAACATTCAGTGTTGTTAAATGACTTTCAAACAATCAGACTAACCGTGTTGAGCTATATAACAATGATTTGTCTGTAAAGGTATCCAATCAGTTGTTCCCTTGTCTAATAAAATACATAAAATATAAAAGCATCATTGTTGTTTCCAAGGTGTCTACGAAAGTAAAACCGGATATCGAGGCTAACACAGGTATGACGTCATTGACAAGTGAATCAATGACACGGCCCGTTACATTGGTTAAATTAGCGGATTTCTTTGGATTTAAACATTGTTCGAAACATTTTCGATAATGTAAGTGCACAAGTTAACAAAATATATAACATTGTTCTAGTGGTTTTTGGATATTTGAATCCAAAAATTTTAACAGTGCCATTAAGAGACTTTTAAAAAACAATAAAATAATCTGACGGACCCAAACCTTTTGAATGGAAGTGCAATTTCTTAATCAATCGCTTTTGATCACCAAAATTACATATTTAAACTTTTTTTTTTTCATGAAAAAAAAAACATCGTCATGCCTTAAAATAGTTTAACTCTACACCCTTACCTCATTTAGTATACGAGAATCTATGGATATGCAAATTACATTGACCTGATTTGGTTACAAGGTAGTTTGTGATGTCAGAAACACCAGCGATTTCAAACCGTGTTTTTGAGACTGTCTTTGGTGCACTGCAGTTTTAAGGAGAAAATACTGAGCAATGCTGTCGACTTTTAAAGCATATTAAAAACACCACATAGACATATAAACAACATTCAGGATTTTCACCATAGGGGAACTTTAATTTTTTGCAACCAGCCCTAGCCTTTTTTCTTCAAAACAACTTCATCTCCAAGTTCAAGCATCTTCTTGGTTATCATGACTCTAATTTCTAACCTCCCATTTAATGTGTAACCCCTCACATCCTCACTGATATTATGATGCAATTAAAAACCATTAGATTCAAAAGCAACATGGGTTTTTGTACCCCGTTAACATATTTGGGCAATACCATGTTCCAAGTAGCTTCTCTACAGCCGTGGGGTTGGACAGAATCTGTTTCTGAAGAGCCTGAACTCATATGACCTGCACTGCTGTTGTGATCAATCCTCGTGGTGTGCTTGTGTCTGTGTTAATGGGTCTGTGGGAGGCTTTTCTGTTCTAATATCCTCGGCAGTTTTACCCCAATTCACACAGTAATTGCAATTAACTCCCTCAGGGTGGCAATTCCTACAGCGAGTGTTGTACGGCATGGCAGCGCATTTCATTTTAAATTGAGTGTCAAGACGTTCTCAATAAATGGACAAACAAGCCCAGATGCTGCCAAATCAATTCCTAGACCAAATCTCGGAAATGATTCAAGTCACCTGAGTCATCGACGGCCCCGTCCTCGGCTTTGCCAGCGCTGGCAGCGGCAGTGTTCGCAGGTTTGCCCGTGTTGCCCGGTCCGTTCTGCAGAGTGCCAGGCGTGGCGCTGCGCACTGGCTGCTCCTTATGGTGGAACTCATTTTCAGGCACCATGTGCACTTTCCTGCCTTTCAACTGGCCAGAGTAGCTGCAAGTCACACACACGGTTAAAATCACGGCAGATGGCAATACGAGGTGTAATGCTTACAACAAAATCACTCAGAAATGAATGGAATCAAAAAGAAATCCTCAAGAGGGGTTGTGTTCATTGAGACCAGGTTTCAAAACAATATTAACGCAACTAGATTGGTGTATTTTCGAGAGGCCGAACACAAGGTTTAAATCCCTCCTTTCATTTCTTGTTGATTCCTCGTGTCTACAGAGAAACACACAGAACAGGGCCCACGTCTGCCCAATAAGCGGAGGTGTGCTGAGAAATCCCACTGGTGGCATGAACGCAACAATTACATCAACTCTTATTACGACTTCTGCAATGGAAGATATGCCAATTAAAAACAAATCAGTTCCTTATGAAGGGACATCTAATCAATTTGCAAATACATGACATCAACGTTTTCAGTAAACCACGTGAGCTGCGAGACTTAAACGACAACACTTTGATAATGCAATATACACTTCTGTTTGAAATCATTCAGATTTGTTTTTGATAACATACGATAACATAAGGTCGCTTCTGCTCACCAAGGCTGCATTTATTTGATCAAAAATACAGTAAAAAATGCATATTGTAAAATATTATTTCAATTTCAAATAACTGATTTCTATTGCAATATATTTTAAACTGTAATTTACTCCTGTGATCAAAGCTGAATTTCCAGCATCATTACTCCAGTCTTCAGTGTCACATGATCCTTCACAAATCATTCTAATATGATGATTTGCGGCTCATGAAACATTTCTCATTATTATCAATGTTGAAAACAGTTTGTGCTGATTAATATTTTTGTGAAAACAGTGAATTTTTTTCAGTATTCTTTGAATATAAAGTAAACAGCATTTATTTGAAATTGAAATCTTTTGTAACATTATAAATGCATGTACTGTCACTTTAGATGCACACCTTGTGAAAAAAAAAGATTTCTTACTGAATCTGACTGTTCCCAAATTTTGAATGGTACTGTATGTGTGCAACATTATGAGATGGCAGTAACATCACACCACCTTCGAAAACACCTCATTTAAAGATGGCGGATGGGAAAAGTGGACTACAAATATACTTCAACACTAAAATATCAACAAAAAGTTAATAAAATTGAATATTTGTTAACTTTGTTTCTTGCCATTAGCTATTGGAAATAATTTGAGTTGATTCTCCCACGCGAGTCGTGCTGAAATTCTACTTTAGGATTGTCTTAAACGTTTTTTTTAGGCATTTTAGGCAGTGTCATTCGTTAGAACAGCAGTTGCTTTGTGAATCACTGAGGCATGATCAAGTCCTTGTCACGAATTCTCGCTCCAGTGGAGCAAAACAGCCCATTACAGATGATAATTGATAAGATGGTCTTCATGACAGCGGAGGCCTTCCAGTTGGAAAGGTCCAATAGCTGAATGGACCGTGTTCATTAAGCCCCAATGAAGAGGCTCTTTAAGAGGCCAAACCTTCTCTTGCCATTCTGGTTGGATTGATGGCACTGATTTATGAGCCTTCGCATCTCGCCCTCAACAATCCTCATCGCTTTTCATGTGCCTGTGATGACCAGCTACTCTGGACGGTCTTCAACGGCACCAGTCCGGCACATTTAATCAATCCCACTGCGGAGCGCATGCTAAAAGCGGCAGGAAAGAGCAAAGAATAATAAATCTGCCTTAATGTGGATAACCTCTGCCAAGAGAGACGCCTGGTGACTCCCTGCTGATAGTTCAGGAACAGCTGATGGTTGGCATAGGGGGACTACCCTCATTAATGATTTATTTTGCAATTAACAGCAATGTTTTAAGCCTACCTGCACTTGCACATTGTAAGTGAGTGGATTTTTTCACAGCATCCCCAGCGGTACATTTAGGAAAACCAGCTCAAGGCTACGAGTAAATGTATAGAGAAACAGAAACCAGATTTGTCGTAGCAAATGCACATTATAATGCGTGTCAAAGACTTGCGTAAAGAGATATACATTGCTTTTTTGCTGCATGAGATTCAAGACTTCATCTGAGACTTCATTAAGGTTTTTCTCGAGAACTGGGATGAATGGGGGAAAAAAAAACAAATCTGTGATCTTTGTAGGGATTGGATTGAAATTGATTTTTGCAATATCGCAATATGGTGAGGAAAATAAATATAATAAAAATGGCGGTTTCAATCAAGTTTCAAATCATTACGTCAAAGCCTTGCAAAGATACAGACTCACTTCCTGTGATTGATCCTCCTAGCCAAATTTGATGTCACAAGCAAACGATTCAGTAAATCGGAACAATGTAAATAACAATGATCAATGTATGATTGAAAATTCAAATTGGCAGAGAATTTATAATCGTGTCACTGAATCATCCAGTTTGGTTTAAACCTCAACTAAATTGTGACTTTTTTTGTCAACGGACCGTCATAGTCAAGAATTTGCATTATACGCAGAATCCCAGTAGATATAATAGATCCTGCACACCTTCTGAAACGAAGCCACTGGACATTCCCATTAGCTTAAAACTAAGCCAGAACAATTGAAACGTGGCCAACTATGAACTACCACCAGTTAGACTCCTGAAAGTGAAAGATAACCAGTGTGGTGAAAGCACTTCATAATGCTGAGGCCAGCCGGCTCTCGGCTCAGTTTACCCCATGGCTAACGCATAGAGATCGGGCCTCTTCTCTTTCTCCTCCTGGCAGATCTTGTGAACGCGGCACTCCAGAGCCTGGCCCAGGTTCAGCACCTTGGGGTACCAGGGCAGGATCTTGGTGAGCACGATCAGGATGTTGCGGATGTGGGTGTACTCGCCCGTCTCTAGGCAGTGCACAGACGCCTGAGGGAACAACCAGAGCTTTACTATACAGGCCACAACACAAACACACATTTAGACAAAACAGAAAGCCTGACATCCAAGTGAAACTCGAAAAATTTGAATATCCTGCAAAACTTCATGTATTTCAGTAATTCAAATTAAAAGGTGAAACTAATGTATTCAGTATATCTAACTATATACATATGCATTAAACAATTCGGCCTGTTTGGCAGAATTAGGAGGAAACTATTCATAAATAAATTCATTCATTAATAAAATATATGGTAACTTCACAAAGTTTATCAATTAATCGTTTACTAAAATTAACTAAAAATGAGCAATACATTTGTTACTGTATTTATTAATCTTTGTTGGCGTTAGATAATAAAAATCCAGCTGTTTATTGTTCATGTTAGTTCACAGTGAAATAACTAATGTTAACAAATACAACATTTAATTTTAATAATGTATTAGTAAATGTTGAAATTAATATTAACTAAGATTAATAAATGCTGAGGAAGTATTGTTCATTCTTAGTTAAGGTAGTTAACTAATGAACCTTATTGTAAAGTGTCACCACAAATATACATTTTGAATCACACATCTCTATAAAATATCACACATTGTTGTTGTCTGAGGAGCGCAACACTAACTTTAGTCAACTTGTAATGCCATTTGTGGACAACATGCCGGAAATTCTCATAGTCCAGCTGATCTGCTTTGTTCCCTCCGTCGAAACCACTGGCTCGGAAAATGGTCAGGAACCCTGGGTAATTGCCACATTCCTAGAGAAGGAACCAGAAACAAATAAGACAAAATAATACCACAGGTTTCTGACAGGCACCCTAAAACCTCACAATATGTGGGGAGAGAAACTTTTAGCTGGTAAAAGTATGTAAATGTGAAATGGAAGATGATTAAAGACCAGTTTGCTCCTGACAAACACTTAAACACTGATCCTTTAAGGAAGGGGCACACTAGAGTTTACACACACCAGCTTAGCCTCGACTGGGACACACTAGAGACGGCACTGACAGAATAATTAAACGAGTCTGAACGGAAAGCACACCACACCTTCTCATAGATGGCTCTGTCGCTGTGCCATCGAGTCACAGTCTCCAGCATGCAGCAGAGGAAGCGCCCGTAGCGGCGCGACTCATTCTCCGTGCAGCTCGCCACCGTGTAGATGATGTCTGAGAACACCTGCATCAGGACACACACGGGCAACGAGAGGCTGCGTGAGAACTGCTGCCGTCATCAACACACCCATCATTCACATTTAAAACACCAGGGAATTGTTCCTATTTGCATTTGTAAAGACACTTTGAGGATGCATTGAGCATTTTATGTCAACTGAAATAGGTAACACTATTTTACAGTGTCCTTGTTACATAGGTTACATGTATTTACCATAGTATAGTAAATTATGCATAATTACATGCAACTAACCCTAATCCTACCCTAACCTTATAGTAAGTACATGTAGTTGCTAAATATTACTCAGTACTTAAATATATAACTACACTGTAACAATGACACCTTAAAATAAAGTGTAACCCTGAAATATACTATATGATCAAAATGAAAAAAAAAACAAAAAAAAAAACACACAGACCCATGATTCTCTAATGAACTCTTTGATAAAAGCACATTAACAAACAGACTGTAGCCACTGGCACAAACACATGGCAATCAAGCTGCGGTTTAAAGTCACCATGAAATAAAAAAGGACAGTTCTTGTTTTTATGGAGAATTGCAGTGTTTTTTTCTTTTTTTAACAAATATTTACTTGTTCCAGAAGCCGTTTCACTCAGATATACGGCACAACAGGGAAGAAAACACTATCACAACTTTATAGCCCTGCAATAGCACTTTCCAAGAGAACATCAGTAAAGACTGTTTGTCACTCCTTACGTTTAACATCATTTGTCTGGAAGTCTTTTTTTTTTTTTTTTTGCACGGGGTTAGTAAATATTTGCATCCTTGCTACCAAAATCTGGGACATGCATGAGCAGTTTAAAAGCCTGATTTGTTGATTACATTATAAACAAAACTCAAGTCTGGATTAAAGTTTGTATTTTATTGTATTTTTATTGTAGTTATTGTAAAAAAATAAAAACACGTATCAGGGTTGCATAACCTTAAATGATGTTGTCACTCAGTAGGGACCTGATAGTTTTCAATAAATGTTGGTTTGTAGCTATTGAAAACCATATTTCCTTTAAAGACACATTTGTTTGATTATTTTTGTGGCAATTACTTGAGTAACATGTAACACGTTGAATGGTTGATATTTACAACAAATGTGTAAAAACAATGAAAATGGAAGTGAATTATTTTCTTGAGTTCTCATAATGCTGTAGAAAGTGTCCATATTGAATATATTATCTTTTAACTCCACAAAATGATGTGGTAAAGGGGTTTGATCTCTAGCATGACCCTGCCGAATATTTTGTTTTGGTAATTCAGTGCGTAACTGAAACTTTCTACAAATAACTGAACAAATTCAACAAACTTACGATGTGTGAAACAAGTACACTGTGTATGTTAGATAATTATTTAACGTATTAATGGTTCTCTTTATTGTTTTAAGAGGGAAAAGCAAGGAGAGCCGAATGAGCAGCCTGTGTCTGTAGCGCGTGACGCCGCAGTGGACTCACTCTGTCGTAGCACAGCAGTGTGCAGAAGTTGGGCGTCTTCTGCTGGTGCACCAGCTCCACGAAGCGAGCGCAGTAAACGGCGTCGATGGCGGAGAACACGCAGCGGGGGAAGATGCAGAGCTGCAGGAACTTAGTGATGGTCTCATTCTTCGTGGATTCTGAAAAAGCGAGAGAAACGTGGTGAGACGGACACAAGGAGCCCTGGAGAGACGGAGAGAGAGAGGGCAGTGAGGACTCACTGGCGAGTAACCAGTTGTCCTTCTCCAGCTTGAGGCGGTGCAGGACTCTCTGTACGTGCTCCAGCTGCTTCTTCTCCTCCTCCTGCAGCTTGTCCTGCAGAGCTGTGCAGCGCTCCTTCTCTTTCTTCTTTTTGGGCTGCAAAAGAGAGGAGCGTTTTAATCATCTGATGCAGTGTTTCCTGCTATTCAGTAGCACCACTTCTGAGTCTACAGCCTCAGCAAAACTAGTGCGCATTTCAGATGAGCTTTGAGCTCGCACTCGAAGGTGAATGGGATGGTTTTTTGAGCACTTTAGTTGCAGACTATCCAGGGCTTGACATTAACACCTGCCAACCCACCACATGCGTGTGTATTTCAGCAGTGGCGTGCAATGCAGTCACTCCTAGAGGACACTTCAGGTTGAATATAGTATACATTTTCCAATTGTAGTCTTTTAAAAAGGCATCTGAAACAAACTAAGTACAATGTAGTGTTGTCAAAAATATAGATTTTTCCATACACATCGATCCTGAAATATCTGCAACTCTTCTCGCTCTCTAATGTCTCCGACAGCGAAAGACACAAAGACCTGCTTCCCTTTACTCACTCGTTTCATTTGCTCTGGATGAATACTGTTGGTGGTACAGGGATTGAGATTGCACGTATTAAGCATAATTTACTCATTTCCGCAGATTTTGTGCTCACACACAAAGTGCGTGCACATAAAGACAAGTATATTGGCTAAATAAAACTTACTCTGATGCACGGATTATAATGGATCCGGGCACCAGATCTTAAAGTGACAGGAGCCTAATAAACCTACTGACAAATTATGCCATAATATAAAAATATCTATATGGCAGTTTTTCCCCTTGGTAACTGTCAAAATTGTGAAAATGCTGATTGGCTAGTAACTTTGGAAAACCACTAGCCACAGAGGCTGCTGAACAAAACAGCTAACGTCAAGCCCTGAGACTATCCATTATTTCAATGCAATTATTTTCCCCTAAAAGAGATTGAATTTATACATTTTCCTCTGTATAACTTTTCTAATGAATGTATAACCGACTCAAAAAGACCCAAGAGCAGTTACTTTTTTGAGTGTGCTTTCAAAAGGCATGTCCTTTTGAAAGCACAATCCTGTAGGAAACACTGAGCTGTTCTCTCTCTGAGACCTTTAAATCATCTATGGATAGAGCATTTCCACAAGACCTCTGGTATGTGCCTGCCAGAATTACTGATGGAGAGGGCAGTTAAAACCTTTACGAGGTACAACTGAACAAATATCAAGAGAGGGCAGATCATGGGATCATGTGACTGCATATTTTACACTGAGAGCATAAAAATGCATGAGCTATTAAGTTTATTTTTGGACAAACTTCAGCTCCGAAGCAGCATTATTATTCTGCACTATTATTCAAGTATTTTTATTACATTAATTATTTTAACATATGGATTTAAATATGTATATACTTTTTTTTTTTTTTTTGAAAATGGCCGCTGGTTTGTCTAGATGAGACTCGTATTCCTCAGCTGGATCGTGTCGAGACTTTGAAGCTGCACTGAAACACTAAAACATTCATTTCTTTTCGACTGAAGAAAGACATGAAAATTTTGGAAGACGTGGGAGTGAGTAAATTATCAGGAAACTTTAATTCTGAAGTGAACTACTCCTTTCATGCCACCCACACAACACTATTTTAGCCTCGATGTTTCACTCACTGACAGAAAACACCAACAAAAGCCCAAAATCAGAAGCAAATCAATGCTCTTTAACGCGAGTGATGATTGCCATGTTTGAATTACCAAAGACGTGACAGAGACAAGTGCTGAAGTGTTGCTGATGCCAGAGACACATTTAGCAGGTTCAATTCTAGACATGTATGCAATCCAACTCCTGTAATGGGAAATGTGTGACTCGAACTGACATTGATCCAATGATTTTTGAAAGTCTTGTGTGTAAGATTGGCATAAGACTAGGGTTGGGTAGCGTTCATTCTAACGGGTACCTTTTTTCAGTACTTTAGGCATGTTTAGGCTGCCTTGGTCACTGTCTGCCATTGTCTGTGATGTGCTTGAAAAAATGAATAATTTTTTTTTAAATTAGAATTTTGTTTTACACAAATTATTTGTGAATTTTCTAGTAATCAATTGAAGACATATAACATTAATTTAATTGATCTTTTATATTACATTCAACTTTTTTTTGTCAAACAACATGCGGCACTAGTGAGGTTTATACGGTTAAAATTACAACATAGAAAGTGTGATTATTCCTTAAAACATTTTTTTTTTACATTTTTTTTATAATCATTAGTGTTAGTATTATTATTAAATTGAGATATCTAAATTCTACTGTTCAACAGTAATATATTATCAAGTTAAACCAAACTTTTATTTTGACGGTTGTGGTGAAGACCTTTGAGTTTTCGTGTGTTAATGATGTAACGATAGTTTTTCTTAAATGAAACTGTAAAATGCTGGTGAACTTCAGAGACTCAGAGCGGCTCTGGAAATGCATTCATGTTCTCATATAGTGAGAGTGCAGAGGCTGAAAAACACAGCGAGCGTCACGCGTGCTTCAGTGTGTGTGTGTATGTGTGGTAAATGAAACCGCGCGTCTGTGCCACTCATTCACACAGATACACGCAGGATCGTATTTAAATAGTCTTGCTTCCAGATGCGTTCTCAGGTACCGAATGAATTAGTATGAATCGGTACTCTGTAGTACAGATGTCATTTGGTCTGTTCCATTAAAAGTACAGAGTTAGGTACACAACCCTACATTAGACAACTACGTGTACATGAATATTCATGCATTGTGAGAGAGCATTGTAGAGTTTTTTGAAGGATATGAAAAAAGCGTCTCACCATCTCTGTGTTTTCATCGATGGCCTTGATCTGCATCTTCAGCTTGTTGACCTCCCGGTCGTAGGCGTTGTGCGGTACCGCCAGGTCGTACATGGTGAGGGACCAGAAAGTGGCGTAGAACTGGGGTCGAAGGTCATCCCACACTTTGGGCAAGTGAAGAGACACGACGGCCTCGTGCACAGGGGCCATAATCTGCTCGCAGGCGGCGATGTACTTATGGACCTTCTGCTGCTGCCGGTTGCCCTTCTCTGCCTTCTTCAGTTCGTCATACTTGGACTGATGGGAAGAAAGACAGCAGGCTAGCTTTATAATTCACTCAAGCACAACAAACAGGCCTGAAGATGAGCGTACGCAGAGGCCTGCACGTGGAGTTAGGGGGCGGTAAATCTTGTTAAAGGTGAAGAGAGATGGGGTTAACTTTACGCAGCCCTGGAGAGCTGTAGCCCGAATTGGCGTTGTGGGAAAACACAAAATGAGCTCTGTATGAAATATTCATTAGGCAGCCAGCATCATAGAAGAGTTATTATACTGCAAAATAAAAATCACATTTTATTGCCCTGCAAGATTTGTACTAAAGCAAGAGCAAAGCATAGTGGTAATATTGCATTATTGGATCCTTCGCAATTTCAACCACCATTAAAGATTCTTTATGCTTCAATTGTTAGTGTCTCAGATCATGTTTGCACAAATCACACCTTTGTTTAATAAACGCCAAACAATGATATGTAGTTTGTTGAGATGTATATATGTGATGATTGAACATTTAACACACTGACGTCGTTAATGTATCCATTTAGACCGACACACATTCTGTCAATGCTAGTTTTTTTTGTTTTCATGCTTTTGGTCACATGCCCAGAGCCACTGCTGTTACATAAAACTACGACTGGCGCTCACAAACAAACTATTGTTCTATGCGACCCTGAATAGCAGATACAGAATCTGGAACTTCACGTAACACTCTTTAACTTGCTTTCCTCTTTGTGACAATCAGGTGTCAGAAACAACGTTGTGAAACATGTCGAGTCCCAGAATAATCTGCATTTCTATAAGCGCCACCTACTGTCAGGGAGTGATTCTGCATTTTCATTCAGGCTGCCTTTTAAAAAAAAAGTTTAGCATCGGACTGAACAATACTAAAACAGTGACAAATTTTCATGCCAAATATTCACGTCGGTGTGAACAGGCCTGTGATGCATTTGCATAGAAAACAATCCCAGAATGCATTGCACCAAAAATAATCCAAGAATGCAGTTTTTTTTTTTTAAATTATGTTATGTAAAGTTATGTCCCAAATAACACTATACACTATGAGTTTATATAATGCACCGAACGGTCTAGAGAGTGAATCTTTGTTCAAAGTTTGTTTTGTGTTGCAGCATTGGAGTCGGATAGCACTTCCCCTTTTACCCACGTAATTAAATCTGTGACAGTCGAGCGCATGAAGTGTCCAACATACCACACTTTTTCCCCGTTAATAAAGTGCATTACCCTAGTATTTGAAGTGCACTTTATCCTCATTGGACTTTCCAGTGCGAACACTTCTCACAAATTATAGTTAAAGGCACACTATGTAATTTGTCCGCTAAAGAGGTCGCTTATAAAAATAAAAAAAAAGGTGGGACAAAATAACAATAAGACTAACTGTGTTGAGCTATATAGCAATTCGTTTTCTGTCGATGAATGCATCCAAACAGTAGATCACCTGTCTAATAAAACACATAATATATTAAAGCATCTTTGGTCTTTCCATGTCTTTCGGAAATGTCATGTTGATGTCATTGATAGGCGACGCACGAACACGGTCCTAGTCCTGGTTAAAACTGCTTATTTCTCTGGATTTAAACATTCTTAGAAACATTTGGGATAATGTACGCAAGTACACAAATCAATAAAATATATAACTTTGTTCTAGTGGTTTTTGGACATTTTAATCCAAAAGTCTTACATATTGTGCCTTTAAATTCTAAAAAAGTTCCATCTAAGTAAAATACTATTTTTAAGTTTGAAATATTGATTGATTTATTAGCTTAGCAAATATGACAACATCAAACTGCAATCAAATGCAAGTGTTAGAAGTACATGTCATGCGCTTCCTGTGAGAAGTGCTATTCATTCATAAGTTAATCTTTATTTGCTGCACTTTTTCCTCATTGGACTTTTTATTATGAACACACTATTCATATTTAAACGGCATAAGTGTGCAAGTGTGTGGCACGCACTTATTGTTAAAAGTTGTAAAAAAAAAAAGTTCAAAAGTTAATCTTAATTTGCTGCCTATGAAGAGTGTTATGCTTCTGCTGGCTATGGTTGAGGAACACAGCGGCGGGCTGTAAAACAGAGTTTGGTTTGATCACTCACCAGAATCTGATGGGCGTACATGGGCCGAGAGAGGAAGAAGGCGGCGTCGTGTGGCGTGTGGAGCTGGTTGCACAGGATATCCACTGACGGCACCCTCTTGATGTAGTCTTCTGTGCTGAGGTTAGACGCCAAAAAGCCACCAAACTGCACAAGGGTGTCGTGACACTGGGGAAGAAGCAGAAAGAGCAGCATTCATCATTAAACACATCCCTCTCCCTCTGGTCCCCGTCTGTGTGCCAGCCAAATGCAGATGCTCTTAATAAATCCTCAGGTCGCTCATTTATTTGGGGAACTGCACCTCGCTTTATTAAAGCCATTCATCAAGGGCTTTCCATCGGAATCGATGGGATGTACAGTAAAGCAATTAAGTGGAGCGAGACACTGGGGAGAGATTCCTGAGGCATGGCCTGGCCAATGGGTCACCTGCCCAAAAACGTTCCCGCACAGCCGTTTTACTGCCAGAGAAAGTTAAAGAGACCTAATGAAGAACAACATTGCCTGAGTTTCATCATGTGTCAGTGCCTCGTACAGAAGTTAAGGGCAGATGAAGACTAAAGAGGTTTGACTACTAAGTCAAGCCACCTTCATTTATATATCGCTTTTAACAATATGGACTGTTTCAAAGCAGATTTACAGTGATTAAACTAACGTAACAGAGATTGTTTGGCTTTACAGCAGCTCTAGAATAAAGTTATTTTCCAGCTAAAGATAGTTTCGATTGATTCACTTCCGTTGCAAAGATCATTAGTTATTAACTTAGGGGCCGCTAACACGACACCGCTCTAACAGAAAACACTCAACGTGCTCCGGCCGCTCATCCGCACAAAACAGTGCCTGGCGGACTCGAGAACGCAGATCCTGAAATAGGTTCCAAGGTGCAAGCATTGAAGAAAAATAAATAAATAAAATAAATATATCTATATATTTTTTGTATCTCTGCGCAAGCTATAAAAAAATAAAATAAAATAAAAACCTGTGAAAACGCTGATGGCGTCCACATGCGTATTACGTGTTTAGTCTATAGGTATGCGCGTTTGAATATATATGTGTGCAGACTAAGAATCAAGATTTAAAATTAGTCTACATCTGAAACATAGGAGTATTAAAATGTTTGAAGGGCTGGCTTTAAGTTCTGTAGCCAGAATGCATGGCTGCCAAGAAATAGTCATATTTGCTGCTAAAAATGTTTCCAATGAAGATCGAGTCCAGATTTCTGAGAGCAATTAGTAGTGAGTGAATAAGCTTCAAAGTGAGTAATATAGTTTCAGATTCACCCACATGTAAATTGTTGAGGGACATTTTCTGATTTGATTGCAATCTATAAGCTCTTAATTATATTTGGGATTTATTACATTTTCTTCAATTCAGACGATAACTCCTGAGTTTGAGGTTTTTTGAATGATTCACCAAAAGGACCTGCTCAAAGGACTCATTTGTTCATGAGTTGGACTACAGTGCTTGTGCTGTATGGTTTTTTTTTTTATCACTAACAATAAACGGTTTCTTGCCATTATTTGTCAGTACACATTTTAAATAACATTCAATTCAAACTGCACATTTGGATAAAATTACTTATTTTGCAATGCGCCCGAGATCAATATTACTTTATTTCATGCACTATTTTTAGGAATAACTATTGAGATTCTTTAAGTCAATATTTACACCCAGCACCCTCAGTAAACACATCATCAGCCCCCTGTATAAGTGCACATACAGACCTGCAGATTGCTTGCTTAATTACAAAACAGACTTACATTTTTCATTCAAGTCACATGTGAGTAAATCTGTCCTCTCATTGGTCAGAGTGAACCTGTTATGTTCCAGGATTGCGCTCATAGTGTCATCAAGATGGACTGACAAGTCAAGATCAACGGGCGTATCAGCTATTTATCATTCAAGGCTTTTCTGAGAAGAGCAATGACATTAAAATGAAGAGGTTCAGTCCACGCATGTTAGCGTAACGCAACTCAATCTAGCGGTGTCTATTCATAAATCGATGCAAAAGAAGGGAAATCAGGATGAGTCTCTAAATATGCGTGTGCTAACAACAAAACTGGACATCAAAGGGAGATTTGGCTGGCTTTCAGAGCTCGAATCAGTTCAGACCGACATAAGGAACGCCGCCTGAGGAACTCGCCGACACAAGTCACACTCGCGTTTCCACCTCTCATTTCGAGAAAGAAATGTAACGAAATGCATGAGCTGCTTTGAGTCATAGAAAATGAGTTATTCCCCAGCATTTCCAGAAGTGTCTGCCTTTTGAAGTGGTCCTTGCTCATGCAATGTAAAGCAGGCCGCAACAATGAAAAAAAAAAAAATAATACTCTGATATTCAGATGTGTCTTGGTGATGTGTCTCTTCAGTCACATGACTTTAAGAGCCAACCATGTCCGGGACCGTAACACACACACACACACACACACACACACACACACACACACACACACACACACACACACACACACACACACACACACACACACACACACACACACACACACACACACACACACACACACACAAAAAAATGCACAAGTGATGCTTGCCTTTGCATAAGCCACTAACAAAATATAAAACACTGGGATATATTAAGTTGCAACTCCTAAAAACAATGCCAAAAGATGCATTAAACATGCAAAATAAGGCAAATTTATACAAATTATTAAGTTGTTCTAATATTTTTTTTCAGGGTGTTTATGCATAAATCATGCAATCATGCTGAATGCATATTTAGCCTGAGAGACGAGTCAATCTCTCTCTGTGGTGCATCAGAGGCAGTGATAGCCGGGCACAGGAGCCACACACATTTCTGCTGATTGTAATGAGCAGCGCACAACTTCCTGCAAAGTGAGTTTTAAAAAAAGAGCCAAAATTAATAATTAAAAGCTTCCCCACTGATGTCAGGAAAAAGCACGTTTCACATTCACACCGTGAGCAATTATTTAGACAATTTGGCATCGCAAGAGGGAATTATTTGCTAAAGGCTCTAATTTGAGACATTGAGAGAAAAGATGAAAAAAAAAAACTAAAAAAAAACTAAAAAGCAAAAAAGATCGACCGGTGGCAGCATTTCATAGTGCCACACAGAATGGAGCTGATGATGTTAGTTTTTAGCACCATCTGCTGTAAATTGCGACATGTCTAGAGAACATGGGGGGGGGGGGGGGGGGGGGGGACAGTCAATTGGATTACCCAGTGAGTAATTGAGCTGCGCAGCTGCTGAACATGAAAAGCAAACTGCCAGTGTGTGGGTGGATGAAAATCACAGAAGTTTTGTACAACTCCCTCCGTGAGCCTCCCATGGCTGACACAGGCTACTTACACTTACACACTGCCACACAATGACAACCATGGGAAGTTTCGAAAACTCAAACTTCAGTTTGGTTTGCTTTGGGAAACAGCATTTCAATTATTTTCCTTGACAGCTCTTACGAGCTCATATTTATGAATGGCTTGACAGCCTCTGATAACAGTTTAATCTCATTCTAATGGAAAAGTTGCATGAACTTTCTGCAAAACGTCTCCTTATGAGTTTTTGGGTGAACTGACCTTTTAATGAACTTCACTGAAAATCTTCCTTTTAGCCACAGTTTTCCAAACCGTTTATCATTAATATGTATCCAGCTCCAGGTCTGATGTTAATTATGATGGAAAAGTATAGTAATTGTACATTATCTAACAATTATGCCTATTTCTGTTAATTCCGAGTTTTATATTGCAATTTTGAGTTAATATCTCTCTCTGAATTGAAAGTGATATGTATGAGTCCAGCCCTTGGGCAAATCATAGTGTTTCAAGTCAAGACCAATGGATACATGATTTACTATCGATTTAATATTGAATGCTGAATTCAGAAGTCACTTGGGTGCATCAGGCAGGCAAAAATATAACATAATAATAAGTACAATAAGTACAATTAATGAAAATGAGTGAAGCAGAGAGCCAAAACAGTAGTTAGGTCACCAGGATTTCTCCAAGTGCTCTCGATAACCAATCCGAAGCCGGTGACGCGTCTAATTTTGTGGACGAAACAGTCTGTCTGGATCACAAAATGCATTGTGAATGTGTCATTTTGTGCATAAATATGAAAATACAATATTATGTACCAAAACTTGTCTTGAATGAAATTCCGTTATATAGTCAGTTCCTTTTGTCCACAAAATTAGGGACCCCTTCAATAGAGGTTTAAAGCAAAACATTGAAAAAGGAAAACAATTACGAATTGTGAGATGTAAAAATGCAGATCTGAGGAGGGAAAACTGAGATGTTAACTCAAAATCACCCAATATATAAATATAAACTGATATTAACTGATATAAACTGATATAAACTAATATAAACTGATATTAACATGATTCCATACAAAAGTGTGAATAAGACTTGAGAGCTAGATTCCAGTGAAATAAGAAAGCATTTTTATGTTGCCTACAAAAAGTAGGACTTCAGATGAGTACTACACTACTTTTATGGTGTCTTGATCGGTTTTGTCCTTTAAGAGATTGACAGCGTTATTATTTGCTTTTGATGTTTGGAAAAGAGCAGCATGAACGTTTTAGTAAATTACTCCACAGAGGAAATAAATATCATGCTAGTTTGGAAAACCTGAGAGTAAATAACAGTTTTCACTTTCCCTTTAATAGTTTAGACAGGCTGTCAAACGCCAGTGATGCAAGGCAATGATAAAGGGTCATGTTATGTTGAAGCATGATGTTTCAGTCATTAACATTTTCTCCTCTAATAGGGGCATCTTTGCTAATTGCCAGTCTTTACCTCATTAAAATGTGCAATTTTATATGTCGTTTCTTCCTGAACATCCCCTCCTGGAGCCCTAGTCTGACGGTGTCTATCTATTTAACTGCACCATTTTAACTGGTCTGAAAAATAAGCAGGCATCAAACTTTGAATAAACCGTTTTTAGGAGGTGTATTATCAGCACTACTGCAGAGATGACAGAGATGGCATTGAGGAGGGCTGAATGGATCAGTCATCATGGTTCGGCTGGTCAGGTGCTCATACCTGATCGTAGAGCTTCCCCACGAGCTTCAGGTGCTTCTCTCCACCCTCAGAGAAGACCACGCCGTTCCTCTGCTGAGCCATCAGCAGACACAGCGGCAGCGCCAGCTCGTGGTCCAGCAGAGCATCCTTCAGGCGCTGAGACGACTTCTTAGTGTTCCTGATCTGACCAAAGTAGCCACCCTACACACACACACACACAACTCCATTACTAGGGCTGTAACGATACCCTCATGTCACGATTCGATAGATACCACGATACTGAACTCACGATACCAAATTATTGCAATACTCCAAGAACATATGATAAAAGGTAAATAATTTTTTTTACTGTTGATTAAAATGTTAATTTTGGTTTTATATTGTGTGTGTAAATGAATAGACTCGGACTTGGTGCTGAAACCCAAAGCACAGGACAATAGAGACACCAGAATAACAATATTCATGATTCTGAAGAGGAAAATACTGAATTATTTTAGATGAATATCAGACCTGCCAACCTTGAAATTATTTTTTGAGTAGCCTACCGAAGGGGGGTGGGGGGTGCAAGACACACAAACACATGCCAATCTTCATAATTAGACCCAAATCCAAAATTTCACTTGCACTGCACTGCACTATACAGTGAAAGTTCAGTTTCAATACTGCTCAATACCATTTTTTATTCATGATTAATATTGCATTGCATATTATGTGTGCTGGTCATTAGTCTAAAAACAGTAAACAATAAAAAATAAATAAATTACAAAACAATGTTTCCAACCTACAACAACATAGGACCATTGTTTGTACATTTAAGATAGGCTACTTATTTTATTATTCTTATATTATTTTAAGATAATCCATGCGATTGTGATTACTCCCGTCCTGTGTGATGATCAAATCCAGAGAATTAACTCAATACAATACTTCAACTTTCCACATCCATCCCAGCCCATTTACCTTCAGGAGTTAGAAGCACTGTGACTACTACTGTACTTATGAAATCAGTCAGACAGCGGGCCGTGGTCGATTTTTCATGATAGGCCTTACGCATCTGCCAATCATCCCCGCTTGCTTATGTGGGGAATGAACCCAGCGCTATGATCGGTCGAACTCTTCTTTTGCGGTTGCTTGATTTGAAGACTGCGCGTGAACAGAGGCGCGTCACCAGGTTTTTAGCGTAGTTTAGAGCGACAAATCGTACCAGCGTACTTCGAGGTCAAAATGCGTACAGGTTGGCAGGTCTGGAATATGCTTGCACTCTGTCACTGACTAGATATATTTAAAATAATGTCGGACACTTTTACTGGTAACATGTAATTTTATATTATCAGGACCCTCAAATATTCCCCCATTGCATTATTATACATTATATTTAACATTATATATAGTAGTTTAATGTAGTACTGACACTAAAACTCTGAAAACTTGAATTATTTCTCACACAGTAATTTTTATTTTGGGTGAACTATCCACGATGCATATGGTTGCATTTTTGTATGGCGATATATTGGGACACGATTTGTTGTTACACCCCTATCCATTACCATGTCCCTTTATATGGAGTTCATATGCACAAGATGGATGGATGTTCTCACGCTGCATCGATCCTCAATAGAGGCTAGAGGACGAACGATTGATCGGTTTTGCTGGAACGAATCATATTTTTTCCCCCAGTTTTCGACTAAGAAGGGTCTGTTGTCGTTATACAGTATGAGATCATGCAAATTCAGCTCTTTAAAATTCGAACTAATTGTTTTGAGTGTGCACATCTTCGTATTTTTATCTTCGTAAACAGTCGTTTATGTCTTAAGTGAACGTAAACAGTGCATTGGATGTTAAAGGGAAAGCAGGCTAATAAAGATGATGTCATCCCTGCTATTCCTGTTAAACCGTCTCTCATTGCTCTTTACTAAACCATTTTACTGGAGATTATGCAGTTTTTGTTCAGTTGATAACCATTCAATTTGTGTTGCATTACTATTTCTAGAGCTTGAAGTTTAGCGGCTTATTCAGGACAGCCGCATGTGTTTCGGATGAAGAGAAATAGACTATCTCCCAAAATGCAAAAATTGATAAAGAAAATCCTTCCTTTCCTGCTTAAGTAGGACATAGGAAGGACACAAATACTCAGCACTTTCTGAATAATATTCCTGATCATTTTTTGTATCACACTACTCATTTTGTTATTTTAGGAGTTATTTTAGCAGTGTTTCTATTAGTTTTTGTCCTCAGTCACAATGTTTAATTACACCTTATGGGTTGTAATTATGTTCAGTTTGACATTAAAAACAGGGCTTATGCAAAACACTATCCATATTAGGATACTCTGGCTTGAGCCTACCAGACTTAAAGGCCTATCAAAATGTTCATTGTAAAAATGTACATTTGCTGTGCTTATTTAGTTGATTCTCAATTAAAACAAAAAAACGTTAGCATTACCGTAAATAACGTATGAGGAATTAATAATCTGGAGGCAAAAAAACACTGACTTTCAACAGAGAGCATAATAATTACTGATATAAGGCTTGAATGATCAGGATCGATCATGATGACAAAACAAATCTGGAAAAAAAAAACATCTGAAAAAGACAAACATTATTCAGTAATTGGTATTGGCTGCAGAAATTCTGATCGCAGCTTCCCTATCCAACACTATTTTACTTGGAGTTGTTTGTTTTCATTCAGTGTCCACATAAAAACTATGGGTTGTTTAATCTGTTATCGGCCAGTGCGGTCCGACCTAGCTATTGTTATTGGGAAAATCCACTACCGGTCGACCTCTAATATGAGGCAGCTCCCGCTTGATTCATTATGAACACCGACTGTCCCGTGTGGCCACACTTTAATTGCCTCCGTGTTCAAGGAAACACTGTTAAAGCAAACACCATCTGTGATGTGTGGACCTGGGACATGTTTGACCTGCAGTGCTAGTTGGCAGACTAATAGGGTAACGCATATAGCTATATCTCATACGAGTCTCGTTAAGATTTTTTTTTCCCACACTACATAAAACACGAGGGAAAGAGAAATACACCTGAAGGAGAGATTACATTTTTTTTTTTTAAAAAGGATCAATGTTTGGCCCGAACTTTTAAAGGGATTGTTTAACCAAAAACTTAAATTCTGTCATCATTTACTCCCCCAGACTTGTATGACTTTCTTTCGTCCACCATAAACAAAAGACAATATTTTTAAGAATGTTGGGAACCAATCAGTTTTGGTCACCATTGACTTCCATTGTATTTTCAAAAAACGAGTCTCAAAAATGAGCAATGAGGGGGGGCTAAATGATGACAGTTTTAGTTTTCGGGTGGACTATGACTTTAACATTGGGGACAGTCAGTGAGTACATAAAAAACAGTCTTCATTCCTGAATAGATCAACACAAACCATTTCCTTTTTTTTCTCCCAGAAGTCTTTGTAAACACGCTGGTTTGAGCTCACAAACTAGATGGCACTACTACCATTTTCCTGGTCTATATTTAAAGTATCTGTGCAAGCGCTCTTGATACAGCGGCCCCAAAAGTATTTGAACACTCTTAAAAATGATTGAATGTTATTGCCTCAGATAAATATCTTTCCTAATAAAAAGTTTTAAATAATAGCACACGCACTTTCGACGCCAGAGACGTCGGTGCAGCCCTAATCTAATGCAATGACACATCCATGCATTTGTAAGTGTGGCGTAAGTGTTTTTGCTAAGTGTGGCGTACCTCTGCTTTGAGCTGTTCTCCGCCGGTCATGGCCTCCAGCTGCTCCACGGTCATTTCATCGGTGATCTCGATTCCTGCCATCTTCTGCACAACCTCCTTCAGGATCAGCAGGTCAAAGCTGGCACGACACAAAGCACAGGCGTAACTGAAGACCCTCTTCAAACCAAAGACACATTTGAGGAGTTCTGCATCCTTAATGATGCTGGATAAGGGAAATGAATTAAAGAGGTGTGATTTCTTGATGTTAGAGAACATCTTCAAATATCAGCTCCAGTGAAACTGTATTTGTTCCCAGGACACAAATGCCATTTTAATACAATTCGGGTCAATAAAGCACTGAATCATTAGCATAGCTAATACCCCCGGCTTCGGAAAAGACCTGCCACCCATTTTTGGGTCACAACTTCAGACAAAATTCAGACTACTTTACTATGCTAATTTCGAACTAGAACAATTTACCTGCACTTGGCACATTTTAATGTAACATCTTGGTTTGATTGTTTTTACGTTCAGAAAAATCAGCTCTTAATGAGAAATCACCCCGCAACGGCTTCATCATTGTCAGTCAAGTCCTTAATCGAACATGCATCCAACCCATGCAGCCCATTAGATGCACTCTGTCTGTCAGCGAGGGCTTTAGCTGCCTGCCTACACACGTCTCTCAGGAGTCTTGAAGGAGAACCCACGTCTTATTACCACTGCTGCTAACGCAGGATATACTGATCTCTCAGACAGGCACTGGAATTAGCCACTTCAGTCCGGGAATATAACATTTTAATTGCTGCACACTAAATATATTGGTCATTTGGATTCGAACGCACCAGTGGTGCAAACACAGCACATTTCATGTGTGTACTTCATGTTAAAGTGATCTGATAACAGGTTTGTGTGTTTATATGAACACTGTTGTATTCACTCATACAGTAGTAACAGTCAGTAAACTTTAACTGATGACATTCAACAAGAAAATCTAAAACGAATCTGTCCTGGATACTGAATACTTAAAATAAAGAAGTTAAATGTCAAAACATTCATGAATATTGACTTTAAGGTCTTTTTAAGACTTGTACAAAGTCACGGATGTCTTCCTGTACTTTAAGGACACATACATTCAATAAAGCAGCAGTATAAAAGCACTCATTTAGATACAAAACGAGCACTGGCCATATTCCAGAGGTCCTCATATTACGTCAGTCTTAGAAAATTCAACTTAGAACAATTAAATCTTTTTTGTAAGACCTTTCCTGACTTCCTGGGTTGTCTATGAAAGCCTGTAGACTGATTTTTATGTGAAGGGCATTATTTCCAAAAGGATAAGCCTCTCTTGCATTCAAAGACACACGTCAGGATAATGCTGAAAGTCATTCTGCACTGTACTGTCAATGTGTCATGGAAAGAAAAGGGATTATTTCAAACAATAGTCTCACTTAACCAGATCTATCGTCAGTCGACATGACAAACACATCCCCATCTCTATGATCAGATGCTTTCTGAACTGCTGCTTTCTCATCGATGTCATTTCTGTTGGTTATTTTGTTATTGAGAGGAAAGAGCGCAGCACTTATTTACATATTCATCTTAACGTCGCTCTCAGCATCGTGGACAAAATAGGGATAGTAAAAATGTCATGTTATTTTTATCCAGTGCCCTGAGTAAGCCATTCAAAACAAAAGCTTATGGTCCACAAGAAAAAATAACAGAATTTATAAAAACTTCTCCATTCAGAAGTTTACATACACTTGATACTGCGTGTCGTCACCTGGATGATCCACAACTTTTTTTTGTTTTATGAAAGTTGTTCATGTGTCCCTTGTTTGTCCCGAGCAATTGATTTTGTATAGTAACACATGATCATAAAGAAAGTGTGTGGTAGGGCTGCACAATAACTCATTAAATAATGCAATATTCAATACGATAATGCTTAAAGTGTGTAAAATAAACTTATATTATGTTTAAAATGGCATAACCAACGTGCATGTTTCACATTCTTTTTGGGACAAGAAAACATCCCTACAGCTTCTGAGAGTGAACAGCAGTGTTTTACTGTCGCATAAGAAGTGTTATTTTAACATCAGTGTAAACCACGGGGTTCAGGGTTTCAGGTTGGCCTATATTAGGTTTATTTTACAACAGAAACTGAATAATCAAATGTAAAAATAAAACACTGCTTAGTTTTCACTGTATGAATTAAATATATACTGATTATTATTAAAGCTACAAAAGTGATCTAACCAAGAGCAGCGAGTGATTTTCTGTCTTTTGCTCATCACCCCAGTTATTGCAAGCCGTTGCGAGATGCATATCGAGATATATACATTTGCAATTAGGGCTGTCACTTTACGTTCGAAAATCGATTGCACAATCGATTGGACCAACCAACACACGTTTCGAAAACGAAAACAGGGAATCGATTTTACCAATTTTTTTTTTTTTTTACCAAAAATGTGTTTTAGATGGACAGATCAATACAGTACACAGAACATGTAGGATGTTGGAAAATAACAATGTCTTTTCTGTTAACCAAATGCTTTTTAATATTCGCTATTACTTCAAAGCACGTGAACAAGCGTGCCGTTATTTGTTGCTTAGTGACGTGTGTGTTCAAGTGAGCCAGAAATGCGCAGATTCTGCACAATACGCTGTATTTAATATATCATGAGGACTCACGAGTTGCGTATTTGCGCTAAATCCACGCAGATTTGGCTACACGAACTCCCCCAGAAAAATTAGTAAACAGAAACACGCCAAATTGGCTCGTGATTTGACAGCATTTCCCGCCAAAGTTATTTTTTACCCGCGTTTGGCGTATTGGCTGGTGTTAATTTCAAACCCTGAATATTGAACTCCTGTTTTTCATTGTGCACGAAACCTCACGCCAATAAATCAGCAGAAATATTGCTCACTTGTGCGCGTCTCAAGCGCACTCTTCACGTTCGCCCGAATGCCGGTTAGTTGTCCGTGGATTTGCCTATATTTGGTTTTGAAAACGGAAACGTCTTTAGACATGGAAAATCGATTTTACAGTCACATGAACACTTATGTCTCAAAAATCGAACAGGATTTTTTCACAAAAGTGACAGCTCTATTTGCAATATCTCGATAATTTAGATATATTGTGCAGCCCTAGTGTGTGGTAAAAACAGCATAGTTGCGCATTAAAGGAAACCACAAACATAAATGCGTACCTCTTGCCTGCTTTCAGCTGGTTGGTCACATACTGCAGAAGACCAGCTAACTCAATGGGATATTTCCTGAAAACCGATCCACAAAGACTAGCGAGACCTATGGGAAGGACGTGATGACAAAAGCAAAATATTATCATAAGAATGAGCATTAGAGTCTGTAAGAGGGCAAGTCAAGAATGTCACGCATTTGTGCTCCAAATTGGTTTCCGGACACTCTCTGGCGGCAGAGCCAAACCATTTAAAGAAATGACATTTAACGTCCATTAAGAATGTCAGACGGAAGTTCAATTTATTCAGCATCTCGGCACACCGAAGAGGCGTTTTACAGGAAGAAAGGAAACCTGGCACTCACTCTGCAGCCATGATGAAATGGTTGTGTCATCATGTTTCATCTTCTCTTTCTCTGGGTTGGCTAAAGCTTCAATAATGCAATCTGCCCACAGGGTCAAGGGCTCAAACACACCACGTCTCGCTCTTTAAAGACAACACATTGGCTATAAACGCCAGACACCGCTCAGTCGATTACTCATCCGGTCAGTCGTTGTTTCGGCATGTTCAAATTAAAATTAACAGTATTTTCCTCCGCTGCTCTCCAAACTGGAGCAATGCTTTTTTCCTCATTTTTAAACAGACAAAGCTGTCAGCTTCGGTGATGATGATGAAGCCAAGGTGAGCGATTACATGCTATTTTAATCACGCGCAAATTACGGGAGATTTGGAGGAGATCAGCAAGTTCCTGGGAGAGCTGTTATTAGCGGAGGGGGAAGATTATCATGCAGAAGGAGTGTAATTATAACAGCGTCTTAAAGGATACAGGCCAGCACATCGTAGTTGAGGGAGGTGAGGTACTTCAGAGAGTCCACCACTGGAGTGATCAGGTTGTCATACCACTGGATCTGAGACAGAATCTGAAAGAAGAGAGCAACATTACATTCATTATCCTAACAATAGAGGTCTTTGCAGTCGTGATTCACTCCGCAATTAAAAAATAAAAATACAAATTAAGTTGCAAACTGAAATCAGAGACACTGCTAAAAAATAAATTCTTTAAATGATATTGCAAACATTTAACTATAATGCATAATTATCAATTGAAATAAAAAAACAATGTAAGCAGGGCACGATTTCATCCATTTGCAATAGACTGGATTTTGCAACTGTGTTCATCAGTCAATACCAGATTTTGCTTGTTTGTTTTCAGGTGCTTTTTGGCAGTGTAAAAGAGTGTTACTTTTGGGTTGCTAGTAGCCTGGCTAACGCCAGACCCAATTCTCGTTGAGACTTGGGTCTGGGAACCACATGTACATTTTCTCGTATTTGAGGCGTGGTTTACGATTGCCTGGCGCCGTTTATTGGGTGCTCAGCATGTCTGTCAAATGCGCCTGTACGTAGCTCATATGCAATCGTTTCAATTATACCAGATGACGTATGTAGAGCGACAGAAATTAGACAAGGAAGAAGACGATGGGTAAGATATTTTTGTGTAAACAATGACGTTCAGCGACTATTGCCGTTTGTGCAAGATAAACATGCGGTAGTTTCGCGTCTGCTGCCATGTTGAATCCATAGAAATAAACAAACTGCTTCGGTGTGCATAGATGTCGTCATCGTCTTGCTCCCTCCCCGTTCTGTGATTGGTTCCCTAAATGAGGCGAAAACCTGGCCCATGGTATCCATACTGCCTTTCAGCGTGAATAAAATCGCGCTGCGGGAAGGCAGCAGGGGGAAACCCAGACTAGGTTGTTAGGGTGTTACTAGGGCGATTATTTTTTTTTTTTTAAATCACTGCCCTCAAATTTGAGGAACCGTAATAGAGATCAACCGATAAATCTGTTATACCAATATTCTTCTGATATTTAACCATTTTTCTTCCGAATGCCAGTTTTGTAATAGCAGTTTTTTTTTTGGTGTATCAGATATGTTTTTACAGACGTAATACATAAAATAAAAATCAGTAATTTTTCTGAGTAACAATTATCAGACATATAAATATAAGTAATAGGTATCAGTGTAAAAAAAAAAAAATCATACACATATATATATGGGCGCCAAGCTCAAAGCGCAACATGGCTGGGAGCATCAAAACAACTGCAACAATGAGCATTTAAAGACATTAAGATCATTTTAGGCAAAATGCCATAATCAAATACAATCAGTAGCAATTTGATTGAACGGTTTATCACTTTTGATCAATAGGTGGAGTTTTGACCAAATTTATGTGGTGTGGTCAGAGTAAGGTGCCAATGAACATGCAAAGTTTGGTGTCAATATGTCAAAGCATTGCAGAGATACAACTTCCAAATCATTTTGGCATCATGCCATCAACTTTAATGCGGTGTACAAAATCGTTTTTTGTCTATAGACACAAAATCCATAAATTGTTGTTGGCACTGCCTGAAGATGATCTGACTCAAATTTGGTGAAAATCAGACAAACGGTCTAGGAGGAGTTCGAAAAAGTTGGTTTGAAAATAAATCAAAATGGTGGACAGGAAGTTCAGCAGACTATGGCACAAGTTGTGTCCATGTTCTAGGAATGACCCAAGGAATCTCTTAAGACCACTTTCATTACAGGCTTATTTGATCTAAAGTTATTAGCATTTTTGGAAATGTCATCATAAATTATGACCATCAATAAGTGATTCCTCCTTGCGCACAACACTAATTATGTTTCCTAAGCATATGGCATAATGCATTGCACAATTAGACCAGGGACATTTATTCATTCAATCCATTCTCATTTCATTTTCAACTGTGGCAAGTGTTTGTCAGTTCATTGGCGGCAGCATCAGTCTCTCTCTCTCTCTCTCTCTCTCTCTCTCAAATTGAGGAAAGGCATAAGAAAAACGCAGTCCTCCACCAGTGATTGAATAACAGCCTTCGTCAGAGCTGATCTTTTATTTCACCACTGAAACTTCTGAATTTTTTCAGAAATGCTAATGAACTCAAAAGGCTTGCCAACGTCAGCCACTTCCACATCTTTTCTTCTCAGTGTACGAGCGCAGAACTCGTCGAGTCTCTCATCGCTGAAGACGTGCACAGCATGAACAGTGACAGCAGAACAAGACTTCTTCAGAACTAACCCAGCAGAAAGAAGCATCCTGATGAAAACTTTCTGGCACACATGAAGATCAGTCTCACTGATCATACAGTCATACATGTCTTACAATAGATGGAGATGCATGCAATTACCGTTAGCCTTCTGGGTAATACAGACTAAATTTAGCCTTGTGTTCAATGCTTTTATTCTGATGTTGGACATTAGGCCACTGGTCTGAGCTATTATACATGCTTTTTAATCTCAGGCGCAATGAAAATTGATGGCACACTGCAGATTATAAAGCAGCCCCGTAAAAGCCTGTCATTAGTCTAGCGGACCATTATGGCCATCACAAGCAATGAAATACTCACATAATCAAAGAGAATGGTGGGGTTACTGTGGCTTAACTTTCCGATCTGCCTTCCTGAGGGCTTCACATTCTCCTTAGTCAGTCGCCTGGGGAAGAAAATCACAGAAGAATGAGAAACAGTGGCACAGAAACACCAAACGGGGATGATTATTAACTGTTAAGGCTGATTTATACTTCTGCGTCGGACCTACGCCGGTGCCTCAACGCTATAGACTACGCGTTGGTTTTCATTTATACTTCTGCGTCGCTGTCCGCGTTTACGCACAATTACACATGCAGGGGGAGCATGTGAAACCCGAGGGAGGGGTTCTAGCAGACCAATCACAGCGCTTGCGTCCGCGTAGAATTGACGCGTTGTTACATTTTTGGAGAGGTGCACGTCAGGGTACGCCGTAGGGTACACAGACTTCACACAGCCTACGGCGTAGCTACGGCGTGAGTTCAACGCAGAAGTATAAATTGGGCTTTACACTCACCGTTGACTAAAGGCATACCTATAAATTGGCTATACTAATTTATCAGCCAACATTTGGCTAATAATTGTGTCCACTTATCCGTTTAAAGGGGTCATGACATGAGAAAATCAAATTTGCCTTGATCATTTGACATATCAGAGGTCTTTGTATCATTAAAACATCCTGCATGTTTCATCATTATAAACAAAGCATTTAATCAAGCTCCAAAAACGTCTCGTTTGCATAATGTTGGATTTGTGACATCACATGGGCAAATTAATTTGCATATGTATGCCTCCAGAGCAAGGCATCGGCTAATAGTTATACATCACACCATAAGCCCGGCCCACTGGCGTTCAGTCGCCCAACGTTCATCAAAAGCAAACAGAAGCCATTATAATGACTGGCGCTGTCTACACTGATGCAGCATACAGATGTGTGTGCGGTCTCTGACGTACTCCACGCGCTTGAGTCTGTTGATGCTGTTTCCTATACAATGATGTTAGCCAATCATAACAATGGCTGTTTACTGACAAGTCTTAAAGGAGCTGCGCATTAAAACCAGATAATTTGAGACAGAGGGTCAGAATTAAGGTTGAAAATAATCGGTTTTATATTTGCCTCAGTTTCTTTCTTTTTTCATTTTGTGCAAAAAACTTTATTAACATAAGTGAACCTCAAGGAGAACAAAAAAAAGTGTATAACAAAACTGTGACTGCTAAAACACCAAAAATATAACATCCTGGCAAGGCATGGTGTTTTCAAATAACTGAGTAAAAGCTATATCTTTATAGCCATCATTAAAATACACATCTTTTTAAATTTAAAAGGAATTATTAATGATGGTCACTTTCAAAACAATGCTTCATGAAGCTTTGGTTTAAGGCATGTTTCAAACTTACCAAGTCCTGTGATTTCAGCAAAACAAAGCTTTGCAATATCAATGTTTTAAGCCTTGATTTGAAAACATTTCCAAATTCTGATGGTTCCCCATAGAGCTGCGTGATAAATCATTAAAGTTCCTAGTCTCGATTCAAACACCCATGCAAACGTATTCCTTCCTTAATGACGATTTGTCTATGCCTACGATCACACCGGAAACTGCCGCTGATCCAGAGAGAGCAGTTGTCATGTATAGGCATGAAACAGCTTCACAAACGGACTTTTCAAGGCGTCTAATTCAAATTATCATAGTAGTAATGGGATAAAGTTGAAGTTCGGATACACTGGTTTCTACGGTAGCAATCGAAATCACCTTTTGAAAGCACCAATTACATTGTTACACCAGTAGGTGGCAACAAGTGACTTTTATTCATTCAAGATATTTGTTCAAAAAAGCTGATTCATCCAGTAATGAAACCAGTGGCGTATTGAGCGAGTCATTAAATCGTCCGTTCAAACTGATTTTAGTTAGTTAATGATTTTTTTAAAATACTGCAGCAATTGTTTTGTCAGAACCTCTAGTAAATTACGTGTTATTTTGTTTCTTCAGAATCGTGATCTCCATTTAATTTAATAAAAATAATATTAATTCATGATTCTCACTTAATCCAGATTCGCGTAGCTCTAGTTCACCGCTAGTTGATCTGGTGAACACATGAACGAGTGTGTAATGGATTTTACTGATCTCTGGTCAGTTTTATAAATGTAGATTCTGTTTTAATTAACTTAATTTTAATACTCATTTGTGTTTAATACGAAATGGGCCTATTTTGACAAGCTCTGCCTAAAAACCTGTTCATATTAAGACAAAAACCGTACCAAATTCATGGTGTTTATTATTGCTGGAAACTTGGTTTAGTCATTAAATATCCATCCAACAAAAAACCCACCAGTCGATTACTAGTGAACATGGCTGCCCAGTGCTGTGGGTCTTGCATAGATTATAATATTCACAGCATGACAAGCGACAGACGGGTGTCTCCGTGGCGTTATCAGAGAGAGTGGACTGCTGTCCGTGTCCCGTCTCGTTCATGTTTTATGGGTCTGTGCTGATTTCTTATCACACATGCCAGCAGGCGCGTGATGGACTGTCACGTGAAGCGCAGCGCCTCTTGGGCTGTTCTTCATAACACTGTTAATTGTGAGCGCGGGGGGCCGTGTTTTCCTGCAGACCTGCTTTGTCTGAAGTGTGGCACAAAAGGGCCAATTAAAAAGTCAATTAATAAAGTAGCTGGGGGACAAAACACACACACACATACACACACACACACACACACACACACACACACACACACAGAGAGAGCCAGCACTGGCATTGTGGAGTTTCAATTTGAGCTGGTGAGCCGACAGAAGCTGCTGACTGCTCAGCCATGACGGTGTCATTGGTCTTCATAAGGGTGGCTGGGTGTGTGTGTGTGTGTGTGTGCCTGAGCATTCCCCACATCACATCAGGTGGAATAATTGGTTTGCTTAACCTTCAGAGCACAAGGAACAAGCTCTAATGACGACATCCGATACCCAGCAGTCTGATAAAGCTCACATGAATCACAGTACATCAGTTGCCACACTAGAAACATGTTAGATGCATATTAAAGGCCCCGATAAACTACAAGCCAAATCGAAGAATGAACTGGTGTAACGTCAGGATAAGATTGCTGTGTGTCATTCATTCCGGGAGTTCGAAACAGCTTGTTAAAGTAAACTTTCCAGAAAAGCTCACTCCGGCTGGAAAACGCCGTTGAACTACAATTGGTCAGTGGTGATTACGTCTTCCTTGAAATCTTCTCGTTCATTTTTTTCTGTTCAATTTGTCAAGATCAGACACAAGTAAATACATGAATTAGAGATGCACTGATATGACCATTTTGGCCAATACCGATAATTCTTTAAATTTGAAAGCAGATGTCCGACATATTGGCCGATAAACCTAAAGCCAAATTTGTATATAATTTTTGAGAGCCTGATTACAAAAAACAGTCTCATCATGTCCCAATCACACAATTATAATGATGTTCTCATAATTTTATGTAGCCTATGTGACAGACCTGCATGTTGCATTAACGTTTTTTTCCATTTTTGACGTGATTTCAATCATATTTCAAGCGATTCAAAACATCATGTTGAACAGTGCACATCTGAAGTGTCTCAGTTGAAGGAAATAATCCAGTATTTATCGGTTTTAATACATCAGCCAAACTTTGAAAATGAACATATCGGCCGATATGGTGGCCGAAATATCGTGCATCCCTAACATGAGCACACTGGAGAGCTGCTTAATGGTAGAAATTGAAGTTGTAATTCTAATCAGAAGCGACACTGACACCGTTGTTCATGCTCAATACCGTAAAGCTGCGGTTCTCAAACTTTTTTGGTCATGCCCCCCTTCAAACCTTTAAAAAACATCATATCTCTCTCTCTCTCTCTCTCTCTCTCTCTCTCTCTCTCTCTCTCTCTCTCTCTCTCTCTCTCTCTCTCTCTCTCTCTCTCTCTCTCTCTCTCTCTCTCTCTCTCTCTCTCTCTCTCTCTCTCTCTCTCTCTCTCTCTCTCTCTCTCTCTCTCTCTCTCTCTCTCTCTCTCTCTCTCTCTCTCTCTCTCTCTCTCTCTCTCTCTCTCTATATATATATATATATATAGTTATATAGTTATATAGTTATATAGTTATATATAACCATATATATATATATATATATATATATATATATATATATATATATAAGGGATAAACCGAATATTCTGCCACCGAGATTTTTTTTTTTTGGCCAAAAACGGCCCAAAAGTGCATTTTCGGTTTTCGGCCGAAAGACTTTTATCACCGAAAAAATACGGCCGAAATGTTGTGAAGACGCAAACAGAAACCGGTTCGTTGGACCATTTTTCCTGCCGACCAAAATTTCGTTATTTCAAAGGCGCGTGGCAAGCGCGCGATGGCACGACCACGACAACATCGAACCAACATCAAATGGTAAACGTAATGAAAGCGGAACGAAACTGCGCTACTCGTTATTGTGTGTTTCACGGACCGCTTATCAGTCAGGACCAATGCAGCGCGAGCCGATCTCGATCAAGCGACACTGTTACTACACAGCGCTGAGACATCCAGTAAAGAAAGCATTTGAATTCACCACTGAAGTGATAACATCGCTGCGAGATCTGGTGAGAAGCATTCACATTTCTGCGTTATTAACAGATCAAACAGCGCTGACGTGGAAACCAGGAAGAAACATTGTGCTATGAGTGAACTATCCAGAGTCCACAGATCAGCAACATCACCATGGGTTTACCGTAGTACACTCACTGTCACCATGGCTTTACTGTAGTAACTCACTGTAACCATGGGTTTACTGTAGTAACTCACTGTAACCATGGGTTTACTGTAGTACACTCACTGTCACCATGGGTTTACTGTAGTACACTCACTGTAACCATGGGTTTACTGTAGTACACTCACTGTAACCATGGGTTTACCGTAGTACACTCACTGTCACCATGGGTTTACCGTAGTACACTCACTGTCACCATGGGTTTACCGTAGTAACTCACTGTAACCATGGGTTTACTGTAGTAACTCACTGTAACCATGGGTTTACTGTAGTACACTCACTGTCACCATGGGTTTACTGTAGTACACTCACTGTAACCATGGGTTTACTGTAGTACACTCACTGTAACCATGGGTTTACTGTAGTACACTCACTGTCACCATGGGTTTACCGTAGTAACTCACTGTAACCATGTGTAGTACACTCACTGTAACCATGGGTTTACTGTAGTAACACTCACTGTAACCATGTGTAGTACACTCACTGTAACCATGGGTTTACTGTAGTCACTCACTGTAACCATGGGTTTACTGTAGTACACTCACTGTAACCATGGGTTTACTGTAGTAACTCACTGTCACCATGGGTTTACTGTAGTACACTCACTGTAACCATGGGTTTACTGTAGTAACACTCACTGTAACCATGGGTTTACTGTAGTACACTCACTGTAACCATGGGTTTACTGTAGTACACTCACTGTAACCATGGGTTTACTGTAGTACACTCACTGTAACCATGGGTTTACTGCAGTACACTCACTGTAACCATGTGTAGTACACTCACTGTAACCATGGGTTTACTGTAGTACACTCACTGTAACCATGGGTTTACTGTAGTACACTCACTGTAACCATGGGTTTACTGTAGTAACTCACTGTAACCATGGGTTTACTGTAGTAACTCACTGTAACCATGGGTTTACTGTAGTAACTCACTGTAACCATGGGTTTACTGTAGTAACTCACTGTAACCATGGGTTTACTGTAGTACACTCACTGTAACCATGGGTTTACTGTAGTACACTCACTGTAACCATGGGTTTACTATAGTACACTCACTGTCACCATGGGTTTACTGTAGTACACTCACTGTAACCATGGGTTTACTGTAGTACACTCACTGTCACCATGGGTTTACTGTAGTAACTCACTGTAACCATGGGTTTACTGTAGTACACTCACTGTAACCATGGGTTTACTGTAGTAACTCACTGTAACCATGGGTTTACTGTAGTACACTCACTGTAACCATGGGTTTACTGTAGTACACTCACTGTAACCATGGGTTTACTGTAGTACACTCACTGTAACCATGGGTTTACTGTAGTACACTCACTGTAACCATGGGTTTACTGTAGTACACTCACTGTAACCATGGGTTTACTGTAGTACACTCACTGTAACCATGGGTTTACTGTAGTACACTCACTGTAACCATGGGTTTACTGCAGTACACTCACTGTAACCATGGGTTTACTGCAGTACACTCACTGTAACCATGTGTAGTACACTCACTGTAACCATGGGTTTACTGTAGTACACTCACTGTAACCATGGGTTTACTGTAGTACACTCACTGTAACCATGGGTTTACTGTAGTAACTCACTGTAACCATGGGTTTACTGTAGTACACTCACTGTAACCATGGGTTTACTGTAGTACACTCACTGTAACCATGGGTTTACTGTAGTACACTCACTGTAACCATGGGTTTACTGTAGTAACTCACTGTAACCATGGGTTTACTGTAGTACACTCACTGTCACCATGGGTTTACTGTAGTACACTCACTGTAACCATGGGTTTACTGTAGTACACTCACTGTAACCATGGGTTTACTGTAGTACACTCACTGTCACCATGGGTTTACCGTAGTAACTCACTGTAACCATGTGTAGTACACTCACTGTAACCATGGGTTTACTGTAGTAACACTCACTGTAACCATGTGTAGTACACTCACTGTAACCATGGGTTTACTGTAGTCACTCACTGTAACCATGGGTTTACTGTAGTACACTCACTGTAACCATGGGTTTACTGTAGTAACTCACTGTCACCATGGGTTTACTGTAGTACACTCACTGTAACCATGGGTTTACTGTAGTAACACTCACTGTAACCATGGGTTTACTGTAGTACACTCACTGTAACCATGGGTTTACTGTAGTACACTCACTGTAACCATGGGTTTACTGTAGTACACTCACTGTAACCATGGGTTTACTGCAGTACACTCACTGTAACCATGTGTAGTACACTCACTGTAACCATGGGTTTACTGTAGTACACTCACTGTAACCATGGGTTTACTGTAGTACACTCACTGTAACCATGGGTTTACTGTAGTAACTCACTGTAACCATGGGTTTACTGTAGTAACTCACTGTAACCATGGGTTTACTGTAGTAACTCACTGTAACCATGGGTTTACTGTAGTAACTCACTGTAACCATGGGTTTACTGTAGTACACTCACTGTAACCATGGGTTTACTGTAGTACACTCACTGTAACCATGGGTTTACTGTAGTACACTCACTGTCACCATGGGTTTACTGTAGTACACACTGTAACCATGGGTTTACTGTAGTACACTCACTGTCACCATGGGTTTACTGTAGTAACTCACTGTAACCATGGGTTTACTGTAGTACACTCACTGTAACCATGGGTTTACTGTAGTAACTCACTGTAACCATGGGTTTACTGTAGTACACTCACTGTAACCATGGGTTTACTGTAGTACACTCACTGTAACCATGGGTTTACTGTAGTACACTCACTGTAACCATGGGTTTACTGTAGTACACTCACTGTAACCATGGGTTTACTGTAGTACACTCACTGTAACCATGGGTTTACTGCAGTACACTCACTGTAACCATGGGTTTACTGCAGTACACTCACTGTAACCATGTGTAGTACACTCACTGTAACCATGGGTTTACTGTAGTACACTCACTGTAACCATGGGTTTACTGTAGTACACTCACTGTAACCATGGGTTTACTGTAGTAACTCACTGTAACCATGGGTTTACTGTAGTACACTCACTGTAACCATGGGTTTACTGTAGTACACTCACTGTAACCATGGGTTTACTGTAGTACACTCACTGTAACCATGGGTTTACTGTAGTACACTCACTGTAACCATGGTTTTACTGTAGTACACTCACTGTAACCATGGGTTTACTGCAGTACACTCACTGTAACCATGTGTAGTACACTCACTGTAACCATGGGTTTACTGTAGTACACTCACTGTAACCATGGGTTTACTGTAGTAACTCACTGTAACCATGGGTTTACTGTAGTACACTCACTGTAACCATGGGTTTACTGTAGTACACTCACTGTAACCATGGGTTTACTGTAGTACACTCACTGTAACCATGGGTTTACTGTAGTACACTCACTGTAACCATGGGTTTACTGTAGTACACTCACTGTAACCATGGTTTTACTGCAGTACACTCACTGTAACCATGGGTTTACTGCAGTACACTCACTGTAACCATGTGTAGTACACTCACTGTAACCATGGGTTTACTGTAGTACACTCACTGTAACCATGGGTTTACTGTAGTAACTCACTGTAACCATGGGTTTACTGTAGTACACTCACTGTAACCATGGGTTTACTGTAGTAACTCACTGTAACCATGGGTTTACTGTAGTACACTCACTGTAACCATGGGTTTACTGTAGTACACTCACTGTAACCATGGGTTTACTGTAGTACACTCTGTCACCATGGGTTTACTGTAGTACACTCACTGTCACCATGGGTTTACTGTAGTACACTCACTGTCACCATGGGTTTACTGTAGTAACTCACTGTAACCATGGGTTTACTGTAGTACACTCACTGTAACCATGGGTTTACTGTAGTAACTCACTGTAACCATGGGTTTACTGTAGTACACTCACTGTCACCATGGGTTTACTGTAGTAACTCACTGTCACCATGGGTTTACTGTAGTAACTCACTGTAACCATGGGTTTACTGTAGTACACTCACTGTAACCATGGGTTTACTGTAGTACACTCACTGTAACCATGGGTTTACTGTAGTACCCTCACTGTAACCATGGGAGTTTGGCAGGAATAGTAAGTTAGGCTACAATGCTTTCAAGTAACGTTACGTTGGTTTTATTTTGACATTATGAATTAAATTGCTGCCCTCAAATGTTAATCTGAAATAAAAATAAACCTTTTTTTATAACTACTACATTTTTATAACTATTACATTTCCTTATTTTTTCAAGGAGCTGTTTTTTGTTTTGTTTTATATGCTCCTAAGAAGAGTCAATTATAGCTCCATCATTGCTCAAAGTAAAAAAATCATACTTTATGATGTTAGTTTTAATTAAAAAAAAAACAATTCTGGAATTTTTCTTTTTGCTGTATCGAAAACGTACCGAACAGTGAATTTTGTGAGCCGTTGCACACCTAATCTTTAAGCAGTTGCACTTGTTCTGCATGCACTTTCTTGTAGTAGTCCTACAGAGAAAAATGTAAAATGCACTTGACCTAGATGCACTTTGTTTTTATGAGAGAACATATCATTTTAAAACCTTTCTGCAGGCCAGTAGGCCTGTACATTATTATTTAATGTACACATGAGTGGGGTCAAGTTAAACATTTTAGTTTGAATTTAATTTTATACTGTGCATTTTTGCAATGTGCTAAATAAATATTTGCATAATTTGAAATTGATTTATTCTTTGAAACTTTAATATTAATTTATGCAATGCCTTGATTCTAGTAAAGTTAGTACACAGGCATAGCCATAAATGCAATAGTACTAATAATTGGCATAATTTCTTTCGGTGTTTTTGTTTTCGGCCTTGGTTTCCTCTTTTGCGGTTTTGGCCAAGAATTTTCATTTCCCTAATATATACACACACACACACACGCACACACACACAAATAAAAACTGAAAGATTTTTTACATGGAAGGAATACAGGATTAGTTTCACTTTCTAATGTCATTGAATCATAACAGTAAGAGAGAATAATAGACCGGAACTTAAACTTTTAATTTAAATAAACAAAAACATTTAAATAGTTAAGTGATGGTTTGGAAGAACACTACATAAAAGCGCCAGTATATAACCGCTTTGGAGAGCGCCTCACGAGCTCAGCTTTTTGCTGGTCTTCTCACGGGAACAGCTTGCGATTCGTTCCGCTGAAGAACTGCTTTTCTATGGCGAGCAATCAGAGCCATCTGAAGAAGAACGGTTCGGTGTAATTGCGGTTCGTTGCCGCTGTATAAAGGCAGATTGCTGACCGCTATTCACACACTTGAACGCTGTCGCAACGCAACGGCTGTTTTGATTTTTTTTTCTGCTGATCTCCCGCGCCCCCCTGCTGTAACCTTGTCCCACACTTTGAGAACCACTGTTTTGAAGCAAACTATTGTATAAAGTGCCATATAAACAAACAACTAATCTTCCATAATGTTTGGAAAGGCTGAAGTGAATTACAGGTGTGTAGGGCAAGGGCGGCGAGAAACCCAGGTGTCTGCTCGATGCTGCAGTTTCTCTGCCACTTCAGTGTTTTCTCTTCTGCCAACTGCTCTGAGAAGACATTATTAATGCTGTTTTGGGAAGCAATCAGATAGAATATTAGATAAATGAAAGTCACTGACAGACGGCTGCTTTCAAATGCTCGTGCTTTCAAACACACTTTTTGTGTTTGTTCTCAAGAGGCTGAACGGATTTCCGGGTAAGGGTTTAGATTAATTTCGCATCATGAAAGCAATTTGAGATGCAAGTGCATTAAACCAAAGGCAGTTATGTCTGAAGGGGTTAAACCGACAGAACATCTGAAATGTCAAAACAGATCTGTGCATTAGTGTGAACGCAGACTACAAGGCCGCGTGTCCACCAAGGCATTTTTAGCCAGCTGAAAACACTAGCGCTCTGCTGAAAACGCTGAGCTGTGGGCGCTGGAGAGCGTTTTGGCAGCGCAGTGTTTTTTTTCAGTTGAGACGCTTTGCTTCTTATGATACGTAAAATCCGTTAAAGTGTTACTAGCGTTTTATTTCACATACATTTAGTTTCCGTGTTGCTTCTATATTCAAATGTCGATACAATGTAACGTATTTGCTCTGGCTCTTGTTTTAAATTATTTTGTTCCGTTAATATGCTCGTTGCTGTCATCTGATGACGTTGTAGAAGCAGATTGTGGCGGTTGGTCGGTGTGGTATTAGTCCCGCCCCTCCTCCACTGTGATTGGACGGTTGGGTAAACAGTGAGAGTGATGAGCGCTGCGTTTTACCCAAAGTTGAACATTCCTCAACTCTCGGCGACCAGTAAAAACCTCTCAGCGCTTCAGCGTGAAAAAAAATGCTCAGCGCCTCGTTACGCTCATGGCATTTAAAAAAAAAAGCCTATCCCATTGAAAACAACTGCTTTGGTGGACACACGGCCTAAGATGACCAGCGGCCTATGATGTCATCGGTAATAATCGAACAGCAATAATGTTAAGAAGAGAAAAAAACTCAATGCACTTTCAAGACACTTAAAGCACTTTTAGATCCTGAAGGCAGACTATGTTTATTACTTGTTTATACAACTTGCTTAAGAGTTTTGAAGCTATTTTAAGAAAACTACTTATAGTATTATTATTTTACAAAATTACTTAAATGAAATGAATTCATGAAATACTTTTAATAGTTACAGTATTTCATCGGATCAACTCCAGAATCGTAATTGGATTGAATCACGAGGAACCTAACGATTCCCACCCCTATTTCTTTAAAGAAAAAAAAAGAAAAAATTAAATCACTTGTTTTTTTTTCATCACACTGAAAATGGAGGTCCAAGCCAAGCGCATTGCATTGTGGTCAACATTATTGTGCACAGTGTGCTCTGGCTGTGTATTTTTCTGGCTATTGTCCAGTATATACGTTCTGAAGTGTGTTATGGTGAACTGAACACAGTATGAACGCAGTGAGGCACTGAGCTCTCAGATGAAACCCTGATGGAGATTTCGGGGAGTGTGTGTGTGTCTCCTGACGTCCTGCTGAATGAAGAGCTACTCCTCTGTATTTATGCCTCAGTGCTCACAGATCCTCCGCATCAGCACTGCAGTCTCTCTCACACACACACACACACACACACACCTCCTACAACAAACTCAACTAATGTCTGGCAGCCCGTCTCACAGCACAGGTACAGTCATGGAGGGCCACTGAATGGAAAACAATGCATGCTAAAAATGACTCCAGTTTAAAAAAAAAACGATAAAGCATTTAAATCCATGTGAACAGGAAGTTGCAACCGACTATTTCAGTGACGCATTTTCAGAGTGAACGAATATTGAATGAGAAAAAAGAGGTGTGGCTTGTTTTTCCCCACTGTGAATTGATTGGATCTAGAAAAGTAGGCGTGTCATTGGACTTGCAAAAAAACACACAAAAAAAACATGAATTGGTGTATTGTTTTTCAGTATGTTTTAATTCATAAATTGTTTTGTTTTCATACAAAAATACTTCTGATATTAATCTAATTGTGTATATTTAATGACATTTTTTACTTGTTTTATTTATTTGTTATATTTACTTCATTGGTACAAAATTTGGTAAAGGTTTTGTCACTTGCTGTGTGCAAAAAAAAAAAAAAAAAAAATCACATTTATTCATTCATATCTGTACGCATATCCCTCCATAATACGCAAGTGTCAATGCCTTGAACACACTTATATTGTTAGCGGTCAAAAATGACAAATGGGAAACTAATTTCATCTGAAAGCTAATTTTTTAAGATATCAACTTCAAATTTGGAACACAGCTTGTTTAGATTTATGGGTATGATTTTCTCACAAACAAAACAAAACAAATAGTACATACAAAAAGTAAATAAATAATCCCATTTTTAAAAAGCAGGATGAATTGTATGGAGGCGTCACATGCAAGGCCTAACCTTAGTCTGTTCATATTCACGAGTTCGATACTTTCAAATGAACAGGCAAAAACGCAAAACGACTTAAACAAGCTACAAACAGCATCCAATGAGAGACTAAACGGTGGAGAGCAGCTCTGACACCGGCGTCTGACAGGTGACCTTGAGCTTCCCGCTCTTTCTCCCTAAACACTTCTGACATGTTCAGCCTCAGCTCATTCTCAACTCTCTCCCTCTCCATCCAATTATCTGCCAAAATATCATCATTTATTCAACACACTTGAAAAGAAAGCAAAGAATCTGAAGCAGCAATTCTGCAAACCCTTTCATAGAGCTCATCTATATGCACAGGGGACTGATCACACACACACACACACACAGGACAACATAGACCTTGTTCAAGGAGAACTGCGGCTAAAGTTGTACCACTCAGTGCAGTAACACCATAAACCTACACAGTCTAAGGATAATAATTGAGGTTCAGATGTGAAAACACCAAAAAATAAACATCCATTTAAAATATATATTTGTAAAATTTAAGACCGACCTATCATGAGCTCTGAGGTTGTTAAATTATGGTATGTGTTCCTATAAAAAAAAAATATATATATATATCAAAGTGATTTCATATCTTAAGCTTATCTGATTAAGTTAAACACACTACCCATAACCCTGAGAGGAGAACCACCAATAAGAGATGTTACCATTAAAACAGGAATCGCAGCAATCGCCTTAGCATTGAGTATCTAGAAGTTAGCTAGGTAACATCATAGTTCGAATTACAGGGGGTACTGAGGGGTACTATAACCCCCAATGAGACAGAAGTATCAGTTTTGGGGGGGTCAGATAATTTTTCTGAATTTGTGAAAAAATATAATTACAGTTACAATACAAGTCAACCCCTATTTTCACTGTAGGAACATTTTAATGTAAAGCGATTTCAGACACCCCTATTGTGGGCCGTACCATTTTTAACCACCTAGAAGCAACAGAGATAGAGAACGGTTTGCTGCCGACGTGCATGGATAGGCAATAGGCTTCTTGTAAAGGTATTACTTGTACTAGTAATTAGAATGGTATTTCAGTGCACTTCTATCTTTTGGGAATTGTCTTTTGGATATATTATAACAATGAGATATTCTGTAGCCTACTGATTATCAGTTTGTCGCATGTTTAGACCTAGTATGTGTGTTGCACAACACGTTGCACTTGGTGATCACGGCCAACGAAAGCTGCTATGAAGACCAGACCTCTTGCCGTCAGTCAGAAGGTCTGGCTATAGAGACGAAGCATGACCAGATCCTTGTTAAATACTGGCCAAACACCATTTCATTCAAATGGCCACTTAATGTTATTAACTTCAGATGGACTACAGGTTATTTTTATGGTATGCCACAGTGTTTATGTTTAAATGTGATTGTTGGTACATTATCAATATTTGCCATACTTTCAATACAAAAAATTAAATATGAAATGTGCAATATGTAAAATTATTTTCAAATATAAATCAGGGTTGTCTTATATTTGGATTTTAATTCAAATTTAAATTAAATTAAAGTGCATATATAGGCTAATCGCAGCCTTTGTGAATTCACAATAGCGCTAAGATTTTTAAACTGTTTTAATATATCATGCAGTCTTAGAAAATAGTCAGATAATGCGGGTCAGGGATTCTCGTCTGTGGAAGAAGCCACTCCCGGGATTTTGCCTGGGAATCGAGAGAGGTAAATTGCAATAGAGCACTTTTTTTAAATTGAGTGTTCAAATTTAGCCCAGGATGAAACAAGTAGCTTGCGACAGTACCTACACTTCCCATTCAAAAGTGTGTGCGTTTTACATTTAGTGAAATATTATTATTAACTAACTTTTCTACATTATGTTTTGAAATGTAATTTATTCCTGTCTTCAGTAGGGATGGGTATCGTTAAGGTTTTAACGGTATTACTACTCTTACCGATACTGCTTATCGATCCGGTACTTTAACGGTTTTCTTATCGCTTATTTTTGTTTTATTAAAAAAAAGGGGGAAAACATATTTAGAACATAATTAATATTGCTTTATATTTTGAAATGTAAAATAAATATTAATAGCAAAATAAAAAGCAATGCTTTAACAAAACAAATAAAACATGCAAGTTATGCAGAAGGGTGCAGGCTTTTGTGTTTTATCTACAGAAGGCATAAGACACCAAAAACAAACACATGGTCAAACTAAAAAAGTATACAATAAGACGAATATACATATACCCAGTGCTTTAATCTCAGTAATGTCTACTGGCATCACTGTGCAGGTGAGTAATATGGGCTAAATAGACATCTAATAAAATAATCAAATGTAAAATAACACTGCATGGTTTATCATAGCTTGATTAAAGCTTATAAAAGGCAAAATTATTCATTCAAGAGCTGCGACTGATTTTCGTTTGATTCACATTAATGGAGCAATCGTCAGCAGGTTTATTAGACTGCTGCCCCTTTAAGACCAAATGCAGATCTAATCATTATTGCACATCATATTGTCTCCCAACTATTTACGCCCATTTAAAAGATACACTGTTTTTAAGTGAATAAACTGTTTAAGTGACTCTCCAAGACGGTCATTTTGACACATTTGTGTGTATATTTGATCGTTTAGACGCGCACCCGAAGCCCAAAGTATACGTTGCTTGTCTCGTTGCAGTGTGTATCGGAGCGCGCGCCGCCTTTGGATCGGCGTCAATTGCGTCAATTTTGGTGCTTTTAATAGCTTTTTAGTATCAAACGTGTCCCGCATTTTAGCAACAGTAGAGACTGCATTTTACAACCATCACAGAGCGATTCTGACGGTGCGTTTGTGTTTTAGGGAGAAATGACAGCTGTGAAGGGAAGGAAGTTGCGCTAGACAGAAGTGGCTTTAGTTTATGGTTTTAGCCTACCTCAAATATCTTATTTTTTATAATCATTGGAAGCCAAAATCGAAATCTAAAATTAAATTAGTTTAATATGAAAGAGCTGAAGTGTAACCATACGTTTGAGTGTGTAGTTCTGTCCTCATCGTCACTCATTAAGCAGGGCTGTTGTGTGGTGCGCGCCGTGGCTCCACGTGAAAGATGCATCACACAAACTTATCACAGACAAATGGTTCAATATTATTGTAGATATATATATATATATATAGAAGTGGCTGGCGAGATCAAATTAGCAAGATTCTGTCTTTATAGCAATAATAAATAAAGCACGTGTACTTTCTTCATTTCTCCAGTACCGACAGAAGAACCGATAACGTCGGAGCTTATCGATCCAGCGGTCTTTCAGAATTCACCCGTTTAATACCGGTTTCGGTACCCATCCCTAGTCTTCAGTGTCACATGATCCTTCAGAAATCATTCTAATTGATTATTTGCCCAAGAATTTCTTATAATTATCAATGTTGAAAACAGTTGTGAAGCTACAAATTATGGAAACTGATAAAAACAAATTCAGGATTCTTTGACAAACAGAAAGTTAAAAAAGAACAGTATTTATCTGAATGTATTAGCATTTATTTCCCTTTACAAGACTGTAAACGTATTTTCTGTGACAGCTGCTCAACTTCACGCATCCTTGCTAAATAAAAGTGTCATATCTCAGTATTATAACAGTAGTTTAGGAGGCTGAAAAACCAGCCTGTCACTGACTTTTATGAGCATGCTCTCAACATCAGCATGTTCAGAGAACAAGACAATATAGCCTGAATTCAAAACGTGATTTTAATCCTGGAAATCCTTCCAAAACGAGGAACGCCTCTTCTCACTGCAGGATTATACTGCAGAGCCTCATTGAAGACCTGATCTAGATTGAGCTAGAAAGTAAACTTACTTCATGATGTATTTGGCCCTGTCCACCGTCTGAGCCTTGATCTTCACCAGGAGCGGGTGATGACCATACGTCTCATTCTTCCACTGCCCATAGAGGCGATACCTAATCACACACAACACAGAGTCGTGTGTAAGGCAATGCAAACAAGTGTCTCAGTCATCAAGGCATTCAATGTGTGTATAAGGAGGGTATATGGGAATATGATGAGGGAATGGCAGTAAAAACAGCCTCATTTTCTTCAGCTGGTATACGAACGCACAATCATTTGATATAACGATAGAGCTGCACGCTTAAGCGTATTTTAATCGCGATAACGATATCTGCCTGTCTCGATTAATTTTAAATAATCGTGGCAATATTTGCCTACTCATCATTCATCCCGAAGAAGCCTCTTTTTTTTACATTTGCATCAAGTCAACACTAGCGCTGATGTTTGTAGTTGCCAGATGTAAATAGCTTAAATCCCCCAAACAGAGCTTCTCTTTTACATGCTTTACTTAATCGTGTAATCTGGCAACCCTGCGCACGCTCGCACTACACTGAGGGCAAACATGCGCTGGAGTTTAGCGATCTCCGCAGCGATATTCTGCTTACATGCTCATACAGCCAGTCTGTGTCTGCACAAGCCACGTGTGCTGTTTGTGTGACTAAATCTGCCTATCAAACCTTCAGAGATTTATTTGGAAAACATCAAAACATGGATCTCCACCTGCTTGGGATTATTTTTGCAAGATTAAATGAACAATAATTTGGAATTATTGGAAA